>JBBPBX010011608.1:0-55609 GCA_038048925.1 Garcialebias charrua | reverse complement strand
TATATATATATATATATATATATATATATATATATTATATATATATAATAATAATAATAATAATAATTGTCTAATCTTGTCATCTGCGTATGTTTCCCATACACAGACGAAATTCGTCTCTGCATTTAACCCAACCACCTACCAGGCGGTGCAGTGAGCAGCCATAGAAGGCGCTCGGGGAGCTGGAGAAATAGGTGTGCACTCATAGACACCCCAAGATGTGTAGTGGCCGGGACGCGAACCCGCGTCCTTCGGGTCCCAAGTCAAACGCCCTAACCACTACACCATCTTGGCTCCTTACATGTTCCCTGAAGGAAGGGAACGAGGTGCAACACTATTGCTATGGGAATTGCGCCCCGGCACGATTACCTGAAGGAATACATTCACACCTTTACGGCAGGGGGCGTCAGCTTCACCCCAGAGACCCCGCCCTCTGGGTACTTAAGACGCGGACGCCCATCCTTCTTTCTCCAAGTGCACTTCACCGAGCTTCAGCATTGAAAAGGGCCAACTGTGTTGCACTTCGTTCCCTTCCTTCAGGGAACATGAGTTATGGTGCATAACTTTCAGTTCTCTTATTAGTCAGGTCTCTCGGTGCAACACTATTGCTTTTGGAACGTAATTCATTCAAGCCCTTGAAATGGTCAGTAAAATGCATGCTTGGGGTGGCCGTGGCATAGTGGTAATGGCAGTCGTTCCCCGATCGGAAGGTTGGAGGTTCGAATCCCGGTTCCCCACACCATGTGTCGTTGTGTCCCTGGGCAAGACACTTAACCTCGAGTTGCTCCTGGTAGGACTGGAAGGCGCCTTGCATGGCAGTCGCCGCTACCGGTGTATGAATGTGTGTATGAATGGGTGGATGGTTGGTATTGTAAAGCGCTTTGGGGCTCCTCACAGGGGGCTGGAAAGCGCTATATAAATAAGCTCCATTTACCATTCCATTTACCATTGCTTGTGAGAATTTCCGCCTTTATCCACCTCTTTCCCGAAAAGCTCATGTAGGCCGCCATGACAGTCCGGTTCTGCCCCCTCCCGGTAGTGTATTTCTGGCTGAAGTCATACCGGTGTGTTTTGTTGTGAAAAACAAGCCGGGACAACAGTTTATTTCCTCTCGTTTTTTAAATTTTTTGGGTTGTTTCTTGCTGGGTTAGAGGGTGTTACAGCCAGGTATACGTTTGAGCAAAGTGCTGTTGTAAACGTGAAGGATTTATCTCCATCGAAGGAGCTGACAGCAGCTCGTTCCTGCTGTCGAAGACGTCGCGCTCCGATCAACTTTACTTCGGTAAACAAAATATTCTATATAAATCATTTTGTGAAACCATGTCAGAACAATATCGGAGTATAACCGTCTGTTTAGTAGCTTTTTTTTTTTTTTTCATGATTTAGCGTCTGTCCTGCTATGGTTAGCTTAGCATGTAGCTACTTTACATGCTAACTTCCAGACGGTAACACTCACAACAAATGTCTGGTTCTGGTCCTTGTTAAGCCTGGACTTTTTTTGGCTCTGTGTTGTTTTAGTTAAACTGTTATTTATTGTAACAACCCTGTGTTGGTCCTGCTTTGGGTCCAAGTGTTTCTGTGTATTTGTTGAGCTGTTGTGATTCTGTTGACCCCCGCCCTCATGTGTTGGACTGGTCGTGGGGTTAGGGGAGGGGTAGGAGCAGGGAGGATGGACCGGGAAATGAGAGACGAAGAAGAAGAGTCCGTGAGTGTGTTGTTGTTAGCAGGCAGCTAGCAGTGTGTTCGCTCGCGTGTGTACCGTGTTTTCTGTTGAGGCGTGAGCTGCAACCTCGGTAATAGCAGCTCGTCCCTGTTTCTAAATAAACCCTGTTTGGTTGGACTCCGTCTGCAGTGTTGGCGTCATTACATTGGTGTCAGAAGTAAACCAACGCTACCGAGCCGGGTGAGTACTACTGGCTTGTCGCCTCCACCCGCGACATTAGCGTCATGGACGGAGCGTTCTCCCGAGTGAAGTTTAAAGCGGAGGGACTAGAGGATGAGGAGGCCTGGAGAGAGGAGCTCGCTAAAATAACTCAGGCGAAAGCTGCTCTGCGCAGCTCTGCAGCGAGCATGACTGCCGAAGCAGGACTGAGTACCGGCAAGGGGGCGGGTCCGTCAACGCCATTTTCTCCAAGCGCGCCAAAAGACTCACATGGCGGCAGCCATGACAGTTACGTCGTCCAAAACGTCACAGTCCCGTTGAAGACGCCCAAGTACTCTGGTAGGTCCAGCTGGGAGGCCTTCCATGCACAGTTTGAGCTACTGGCTCATGCAGGGAGGTGGACAGCGGAGCATAAAGCCCTGCAGCTGGCTCTCTGTCTACAAGATGATGCACTGGACTGCCTGTTGTTGTTAAGCTCAGAGGACAGAAAAGACTATGATGCACTAGTCGGAGCTTTAAAGAGGCGGTTTGGACAATGTGTGCAACCAGACATTTTTAAAAATAAACTCAGCAACAGGAGCAGGTTGCCGGGTGAACCCCTGCGTGCTTTGGCTAATGACATTGAGAGCCTCACACGCAGAGCCTATTCACACATGCAGTCAGGGGTTCAGAATGAACTAGCAAAAGATCAGTTCATCAGAGCCCTGGCACCACCGGAGCTGCGTGTGCAGGTTCAGCTGATGCACCCCCGATCCCTGCAAGATGCATTGGACTTAGCAGTGGAGAGAGAGTGTTTGCTGGGAGTAGCAGCGGGAAACGACCTGAGAGGACAACCACCGGCATGCAGATCTGCGGAGGGGGCAGAGCTGAACCAGGAGAAACCTGCTTGGGTCTCGGAGCTGACAGAAATGGTCCGAGCAGTGGCACTGCAGTCGACGCGGGACTCCTTCGCACTCCCGGCCATTTGTTGGGGCTGTGGCCAACCGGGACACCTCCTGAGGCGGTGTCCTAAAACAGTCAAGACGCAGGGAAACGACACAGGGTCTATGGGGGGAGGAATCGCAGATCCCGACCGTAGTCTCCACACCGCCATCGCCAGTGGGCGGGGGCCGACAGCTCGAACAGGGGGCCTGAGCCCAGAATCCCTCTGAAATTGACTCTGCCCCTGACCAAGCGACCATGGTTGTGGTGGTCGGCCGCACATGTGTTGGAGACTTTTGTTATGTCCCCGTCTCAGTGGAAGGGTTCCCATGCACGGCCCTGATTGACACTGGTTCCACGGTAACACTAGTGAGGCCTGAGATGGTACCGGACTGGACTCTGATCCAACCCACCACAGTGCAGCTACGCACAGTCACAGGGGACATGGCACCTATGAAGGGGAGGGGGACAATGACTTTTAATGTAGGTGGCCGATCTATCACCCACCCTGTGTGGGTAGCAGAGGTGTAGGACATGTGCATATTGGGGCTGGACTTTTTAAGGGCTGCGAGGTGCCAGTTGGATTTGGGTGTGGGGACATGGAGCTTCAAGGAGGGCCCTCTCATTCCACTGTTGCCCATAGCTCCTGATCACTTCCTCACGGGTCCTGTGGCCTGCTACACAGAACTGCAGATTGCAACTGTCGAGCACATCCCGCCTCAGCCCAGCCAGATTGCTGCCACCATGGCCCCCGCACCTGCGAGTCCTATGCCCCCAGTGCGGGGGCCTCAGGAGACTGAAGACGCTGCGGTGACCTTGGTGCGGAAGATATGGGCAGAGAACTGTAGGGGTTTAGACACTCAGCAGCAGGAACAACTGTTGCAGCTGCTCATGGACTTTAAGGACATTTTTGCCCTGAGTGAAGACCAGGTGGGGCGGACTCGTTTGGTGGAACATGACATCCTGACGGGAGATGCACACCCAATAAAATGTCGTCCCCGCCGGCTTCCCCTGGCCCGTCAGGAAGCATGTGACAGGGCAGTGTCGGACATGCTGCAGGCTGATGTTATCGAGCCTTCAAACAGCCCCTGGGCGTCTGCTGTTGTCATGGTGCCCAAAAAGAATGGAGAGTGGCGTTTGTGTGTTGATTACAGACCACTGAACGGGGTGACTGAGAAAGACTCATATCCACTGCCTAGGGTCGACGAGTCACTAGACCTGGTGTCCGGCTCCAACTGGTTCTCGTCTCTGGACCTTCGGAGCGGTTATTACCAGGTCCCCCTATCAACAAGTGCCAGACCTAAGACTGCTTTTTGTACAGGGCGGGGACTCTGGCAGTTTAAGGTGCTCCCGTTTGGACTGTGCAATGTGCCACCTTTTCCAGGTTGATGGACCAGACGTTGGCTGACATTCCTCGCCAGGAGTGTCTGGTGTACCTGGATGATCTGGTCCATGGCGCCTCTTTTGCAATGGCTCTGGACTCAGTGCTGGAGAGAATTAGAGCCACGGGCCTGAGACTCCACCCAGATAAGTGTCACTTTATGCAACAAGAGGTGTTGTTTCTGGGTCACCGGGTCGAGCAGAGAGGGGATCGGCACAATGGAGGACAAAGTAAAGATGGTGGCAGAGTGGCCAACGCCTACAACTCAGAGAGATCTTAAAAGCTTCCTGGGACTGGCTTCTTATTACAGGAGGTTTGTACGGGGGTTCGCAAGTATAGCAGCCCCCCTTTTCCAACTACTCCAGAAGAACAGAGACTATGTGTGGACTGAACAGTGCCAGGGAGCATTTGACCGCCTGCGGCAAGCTCTGACTGAGTCCCCAGTCCTCGCTCCTGCAGACCCTTCCCTCCCCTTCATCCTCGACACGGATGCAAGTGGCGTGGGGGTTGGGGGGGTCCTGTCCCAGCTGGGGAAGGAAGGTGAGAGAGTGGTGGGGTATTTCAGCAGGGCCTTTAACAAAGCTGAGAGGCGCTACTGTGTGACAAGGCGGGAGCTGCTGGCGGTGGTGCTTTCTCTACGCCATTTTAAGTACTACCTGTGTGGCTTGTCATTCACGATCAGGACTGATCACTCGGCCCTCCAGTGGCTGATGTCTTTTAAAGAACCTGAGGGTCAGGTGGCCCGGTGGCTGGAGGAGCTGCAATCCTACAACTTCTCTGTCATTCATCGGGCCGGAGCCAAGCACGCCAATGCCGATGCCCTCTCCCGCCGGCCTTGCGCTGCAGAGGGGTGCAGTTACTGTGACCGGAGGGAGAGGTTGGAGGAGGAACAGCTGCATCGGAACCATCGAGGATCAGGTCAGAGTGACTTGGCGATCTGCAGAGAGCTGCAGGTGGTTGGCACAGACAGCTGGAGGCACCATCAGGAACAAGACCCTGACATCCAACCTGTGTTGCAGTGGGTGGAGAGGCAACTGAAGCCGCCGTGGGAGGAGGTTGCTGGACTCTCGCTGGCAACTAAAGGGTTGTGGTCCAAGTTTGAGGCTCTGCGACTGGAAGATGGAGTACTGCAGAGGTCATGGAAGGACCCCTCCACAAGTGAGGAGCGGTGGCAGATTGTAGTCCCAAAAGGCCTGAAAGACGTAGTCCTGCAGGGCGTGCATGGAGCGTCTGGGTCTGGACATTTTGGTGTCACAAAAACTCTCCGTCGCCTCCGACAGGGGTTTTATTGGGGCCAGTGTAGGAGGGATGTGGAGGATTTCTGCCGCTGCTGTGACCTCTGCACGGCACGGAAGGGGCCGACGGGTCAGTCTCACGCCCGCCTACAACAGTTTGTTGTAGGAGCCCCGATGGAACGAGTGGCCGTGGACATCATGGGCCCCCTACCACGCTCAGACAGGGGAAACTGTTATGTCCTGTCGGCTATAGACTATTTTACAAAATGGCCGGAGGCGTACGCCATCCCTGATCAGGAAGCAGAGACTGTGGCAGATGCTTTGGTTGGGGGCCTGATTAGCAGGTTTGGGGTGCCAGACAGTATTCATAGTGACCAGGGGAGAAATTTTGAGTCACGGGTGTTTTCTGTCATGTGCAACCGCCTTGGCATCCACAAAACAAGAACGACACCATTACATCCCCAGAGCGACGGCCTAGTGGAAAGGCTCCACCGCACCCTGGGACAGCAGCTGGCCATCCTCACAGCAGAGCATCAGCGGGACTGGGACGAGCACCTGCCACTGGTGCTAATGGCATGCCGCTCAGCTGTACAGAACTCCACGGCATGCATTCCATCGCTCCTCATGTTAGGGAGGGAGCTGCGTACACCAGCCGAACTGTCCTTCGGGCGCCCGCCGGATGCACCTGATGTTCCAACGGGTCCCGAGTATGCCCGGAAGCTTCAGGACAGGTTAGAGACAGCCCATGCGTTTGCCCGGAGGCAACAGGAGCAAGCAGGCATGCACCAAAAACGGAACTATGATGTAAGGGCTAAGGGCCGACACTTCACTCCAGGGGAGCTGGTCTGGGTGTACAACCCTCGTAGGAAGAAGGGACGGTGCCCGAAGCTGGACAGTGAGTGGGTGGGTCCCTGCAGAGTGTTGGAGTGCCTAGGGGAGGTGGTCTACAGAGTGCAGATGCCCCAGAACAGGAGAAGAGTAGCTCTGCACCGGGACTAGGGTTGGGCATCGAGAATCGAGAATCGTTCGGAACCGGGACTAACTGTCCGGTTTTCCCAGAATCGTTCAAAATATTAATTTGCGATTCCTATGTTCGATGCTAGTTAGCCGACCGGAAGTAGCCGCCGCCGAAACCCAACGAAGAAGAATCCACCGGAAGTGTGCATCCGAGATCGAAAGCTTACTAATTAATAAAATGACCAGTCAGGTCAGTGCAGCACTTGCAATAATTTTCTATCATGCAAAGGAGGGTGGAGAAGTAAAATAGTGTCCCGTCTTTGACGCGCTCCACCGGATTATTTTCGCTTCGTATCCGACCGGAAGTACAGAGTGGTCCGTCTGCAAAACGCTCCGCCGAACTTTTCGCTAATCGCTACCTCTTCGGCTCCATCAGGTAAATAAATAAACTATAAACTACATCTCATACCAACATTAAGGCAGCTAACAAGTTATACTCCGCTTAAAGCGGTAAGTCAGCTCAAATACAAACACGATGCTAACGTTAGCTTGTATTTTTTTCTTAGACAAACGACCTGAAATGGCTTCACAGTGTTCACCAGTGACTGTCCAAGGTAAAAACGTCAGTGTAACTGAATGAAGAGTGCCACAGAACTGTTACAGCATATGTTGTGAAAAGGTTGCATCCCTTTTCAGATGTGAATTCAACCATGGATTGCACTTACATTGCACTCAAATCCAACACTTATTAACATTCTTAATCCATTTAAAGTTCTCTGTGTCTTTTAAAATGTCTTAATGTCTCTAGTTTTCAGTATTATATAATTTCTGTTTATGTTCTCTTTCATTCCATTATGAGTGAATGTCACAGTTTGAAGAATTATTGAATAGGTTAGTTAGGCAATAACAACAGAGCTAATAATTGTACACATTCTCAGTCTTAAAAATGATTTAATAATCTCTTTTTACTGATAATACTGATAAACCTGTTGTTTGTTTAGGAACTTCCTGCAGTCTGTCCAGAAAGTCTCCACTGGAGGAGCGTTTTGCTGAGGAAGAGGCACAACATAATTTCACAACTCCATGTATGTCCATGAAGAAACAAATGGAGAGAGGGCTGCAGATACCAGGACATCCCACCAGCTGTTCTGTCTGAGGATCCTGCTGCTGGTGGTGGAACCAGGTTAGCCCATCAGTGGGAGTTCAGTAACATGACTGCAGCATCAGACACTGGACAATATTATATGTATAATAATAATAATATATGTTGGTGAGTCCTCCATGTTGGCTCTAATCTGCCCTGTGAGAAATTCATAGTAAATGTAACAAAAAGGAAAAAGTTCATAGCATTAAATTCAAACAGAAGTTCAAATTATTTCATCCTGAAATAACTCTGGCTAACTACTGTAGCTTTTTTATAACATGGAGTTAAACTCAAAGTAGTCTCCTCAGATAAATAGTGTTACCATTATTTTTATATTAAAGTTTCTGTTAACTTATTATTTTTATATTTGATTGTTTTTTGTTCAGTGCCCTGAGACAACTTCTGTTGTGACTTGGAGCTATACAGTATAAATAAACTGAACTGAATTGAATTGACATGTCTTTTTTTAACCCCACCTACAAAAAGAATCGGAATCGAGAATAGAAAAGAATCGGAATCGAAACGAAGAATCGGAATTGGAACCGGAATTGCTCAAATTCAAACGATGCCCAACACTAACCGGGACAGGTTGGCCCCCTATCAAGGCAGGTCTGCACCTCAGTCCCCAGAAGGCCAATGGTCAGGGTCTCTGGTGCGTCCGCCAACCTCCCCAGAAGCCTTATCACCGACATTGGATCATGCCCCGGCCGCAGGGCCTGTAACGCCGCTGGGAGCTCGCCCGTAGAGGACGAGGAGGGCTCCAAGACGGTTTGATGACTTTGTTTGTCCCCTCGTGGGCGAGGGACTCTGTAGTGGGGGGGTAGTGTAACGATCCTGTGTTGGTCCTGCTTTGGGTCCAAGTGTTTCTGTGTATTTGTTGAGCTGTTGTGATTCTGTTGACCCCCGCCCTCATGTGTTGGACTGGTCGTGGGGGTAGGGGAGGGGTAGGAGCAGGGAGGAGGGACCGGGTAATGAGAGACGAAGAAGAAGAGTCCGTGAATGTGTTGTTGTTAGCAGGCAGCTAGCAGTGTGTTCGCTTGTGTGTGTACCGTGTTTTCTGTTGAGGCGTGAGCTGCAGCCTCGGTAATAGCAGCTCGTCCCTGTTTCTAAATAAACTCCGTTTGGCTGGACTCCGTCTGCAGTGTTGGCGTCATTACAATATGATTGTGACATTTTACACATCTTTTTTCCAAGACAGACCGGGTCAACAATGACTAGGCCTCAAAACCTGACCCGTCATTAAACCAGAGTTATTAAAGCACATTTAAAATAATGATGTGAATTAAATAGGAGAAAAGTGCACATGAAGCTACATTTGTACTAAAATGTCAGTAAATAAAGCATTTACTGTACAAATCTGTCATTAAATAATATAACTGTTATATTATTTATATTTAATTAGATTATTTAATGACAGATCTGTTAAGTAAATTATTTTTTTACTCACATTTTAGTACAAATACTGTACTGTACACACTGTCTATGACAAGACAAGTTTTCTTTTTCTACTTTACAGAAGGGTGAAGGGACGAGATCCATCCAGAGATAAGATCCTACATTAAGTAAATGATTTTTTTACTCACATTTTAGTACAAATACTGTACTGTACACACTGTCTATGACAAGACAAGTTTTCTTTTTCTACTTTACAGAAGGGTGAAGGGACGAGATCCATCCAGAGATAAGATCTTACACCTGGGTCCAGTCTCAGATCCTAGACCTGGTTCCAGTCTTGGATTCCTGAGGAGTTGGCTGAAATCGGACGGTTCCACATGAAGAGGAATCTGTTCCAGTTTGCTGGTCTCATCATTGCTTGTTGAATTGGTTTTGATCTGAGCCAATTCATTTTCATAGACAAAAACAACAAAAGTTCTCATATTGTACAGTATTCAGTTTCAACTGTTTTAAATTTATAATTATAGCTTTTATTTTGAACTTTGTCAGTTTCCTGGATGATGAAAACGTATAAGCAAAATGAATATTTTTATGTTTTGCACATGTGAATCAAAACACTACACTGGCCGGCCAAAGAACAAGACCTTTAATTTTTATTTATGTGTATTAGAATGAGTGGTACGGGTTACATCACAATGAAACTACTTCACATTATTAGACATTGAACAATGCATTTTAATTATTGAAATAACAACAAAATGAACAAATGTAAATGAACAGCAGATTTATTTATAGAAGATTTTATTTTAACTCATTTGTTCCTGTGTACGACTGCACAAAACTTCTGGACCAATTTGAGTTTCCATCCATCTCCTGGGAGAATGCTGGTGATTGAAGATTCTACGACCTGAGAGATTACATTAACACAGAAATTTTTAGATATGGAGTAAATAATTTCTGTTTCTCTTTTGTATATATACTCTACACCATGAATGTTTTTGTTGAAAAGCTTATGTATGATGCAATCAACTGAAAAATGACTTATTTTTTTGTTTTATTCAACCACAATGTAACAGGTTATTCTTTAAATGGCAACACGATTTTCTCAAAACAACAATGTACATATTTCATATTATCTTGTCTTTGAAGATTGCAGAAAATATAGAACTACTTTATCATCAATCTTGTTAATTAAACAGCATGTGTTTCAACTTTGTACATGTTACTTGTGACATTTTCAACAACTTTTCTATTAAATGTCTGCTTTCATTCACAGCACAGACTTGAACTCTGACTATATTAATGTCTGGCTGTAATCTAAATATTCTGATATCCAAATAAGTGATGTACCTTCCACAGTGTGTCCAGTCAGCCTGTCCGTGAGCATTAATAATAATAATAATAATAATGAATTCAATTTATAATGCACTTTTCATTAATAAAAATCTCAAAGTGCTACAATGTGTAACAAGGTAAAGGTAAAAAATAAAACAAGTGATAAAATCAAATAAAATCTATAATAATATCGACTAAGATCAAAGATAAAATCATGTAGATTTAGGCTTGCTTAAAAAATAAATAAAATAAAACAAGTGATAAAATCAAGTAAAATCAATAAAGATAACAGCTAAGATCAAAGATAAAATCATGTGAAAGCAGAATAGGCTTGCTTAAAAAGAAAAGTCTTAATGCCGCTTTTAAAGTCAACCAGTGACTGTGGAGCTCTCAGGTCGTCAGGGAGGGAGTTCCACAGGCGGGGGGCAGCCACACAGAATGCTCGGTCTCCCATAGTCCTCAATTTGGTCCGAGGAATATGAAGTAAATTACTGTTCTGTGATCGTAGAGACCGGGTGGATGAATATGGTGCAAGAATGTCCTTTAGATAGTCAGGTGAAGTTCCGTGCAAGCATTGATGGGTAATGAGAGCAGTTTTATATTGAATTCTGTAGGTGACAGGAAGCCAATGGAGGTTATGGAGAATGGGTGTAATATGATCAAATTTGCGAACTCTCAACAGAATCCTAGCTGCACTGTTTTGAATATATTGAAGCTTCTGAATGTTTTTGCCAGGGATACCAATAAACAGGGAGTTGCAGTAGTCGAGCCTGGAGGAGACAAAGGCATGGACGAGTTTCTCAGCATCAGGAAAAGTCAGAGATGGGCGAAGTCTGGAGATGTTTCGGAGATGGAAGAAGCAGGTTTTAAACAGATGCTTAATGTGATTTTCAAATGTGAGATGAGATAAGATGTTAACTGTGCCTCACCTGTCACTGCTCACGGACTGAGCAGTGACAGGTGAGGCACAGTTAACGTCTTATCTTCGCAGCTTTTTTAAACATCCTTGGAATGTATCCATCTTTGATGTACTGCCATTTACGTCAGGTAAAGGAAACGTGTGTGTAAGAAAAATTAAATCGCTAGCTAGTGTTACACCACAACGGTAAACAACAGCGCGGGACCGCGGGCGGAAGTACACTCCCGGCTTCCGCTATGAATTATGGGTAGTGGTGCGAAATCGAAAATAAGGTGGATAGAACCCGTCTAGTGCCAACTGAAAGAAAAGCTCACAGAAATTGACGGGCTCAGTCTATAAACTGTTCTAGGTTTTCACAAATCCATGAGCGCAATTTGCAGAGCAAGGACACAGATTACAAGCTCATATGGACAGCTTATAGACAGAAAGCACAGTTTATGCAATGAAAGAAAACATTTCAGCAAAGCTCTTCTATTTCTTTGCAGCTGGCCTCAGGCTGTGTACAAAACCACCATTTGAAAAACAGAACAAGAAAACAGTCAAACGTAAGTACAAGACAGTCATCGATGATCTCTGAACCACAGACATACAGTAGAAGGGGAAAGGCATCCTTACAGGGCTCTTTCATCAAACGGTTCTGCACAATGGCTATACAGACCAGTCTGTCTTAATGCTCCTCTGGCCATTCAAAATTCACTGACAGAGCTGGCGAAGTCCTGCAGAGTTGTGAGTTTTCAGAAATTTAGCAATCATCACAGATGTAAAACAAACATGGAGCAAAACACAGCTGTGTTGACTTGGAGTGCAAGTCATAAAATGTGTGAGGAACATCTCCCTCATATTGTTTTCAAAGTGTGATGAATTAACTCAACTTTGCATTCTAAACCAAATATAAAGTTGCTGTGCATCACCAGTATGGAAGCGTTTATGGGACGTATTTAAAACTAAAATGGTTTAGCAGGAATGCTTTTTCATTTCAAAGTCAAGCTGCCTTTTTTGAGTCATAAATAAAATTTAAAATGAATAAACCAAACTGCATTTTCATTTTCTTCTTCGAGACTGCTCAATTTGTAACTTAATTAAAATGATAAGTAAAATAACATTTAACATTTAATTTTCAATATATGTCTAAGTAAAAAGTGGCCAAAATTCATTTTGAAATCTCAATTTTGAAAATTAAAATGAAATAGCAGAAATGCTTTTTAATTTCAAAGTCAAGCTGCCTTTTTTGAGTCAGAAATAAAATTAAGATTAAATCATTTTCATTTTCTTATTCAGCACTGTTATATCTCATTGAACTACAGAGCAAACTGCATTTTCATTTTCATCCTGCACCCCTGCGCTCAAAGTGTGACAATATTCAATCTCAAAAGCAAACCCAGAGTAATTGAGACGAAATTAAAACTAAAATGGTTTAGCAGGAATGCTTTTTCATTTCAAAGTCAAGCTGCCATTTTTTGAGTCATAAATAAAATTTAAAATGAATAAACCAAACTGCATTTTCATTTTCTTCTTCGAGACTGCTCAATTTGTAACTTAATTAAAATGATAAGTAAAATAACATTTAACATTTAATTTTCAATATATGTCTTAGTAAAAAGTGGCCAAAATTCATTTTGAAATGTCAATTTTGAAAATTAAAATGAAATAGCAGAAATGCTTTTTAATTTCAAAGTCAAGCTGCCTTTTTTGAGTCAGAAATAAAATTAAGATTAAATCATTTTCATTTTCTTATTCAGCACTGTTATATCTCATTGAACTACAGAGCAAACTGCATTTTCATTTTCAGCCTGCCCTCCTGCGCTTAAAATGTGACAATATTCAATCTCAAACGCAAACCACGAGAGTGACGTAATGCGCTTGTCAGACAGCAGAGGGCTTGCGGAGTTTTAGACAGGAGGAGACAGTTTCCTCCTTCCGCTGAAAGACCTGCTGTGAACTCTTGTCACGGGCATTTTTATTTATATATTATTATTATTTCTATTTATTTACTACTGTAAATAGGCTCTGTTCACAAGTGCCGTAAATCACTTGCGCATTGACCGGAAAGGTAATTTCCAGCTTCCGGTCTAGCCCCGGTCTCTGTGAAAATAGTGCTGTCTGAATGTTTACAAGAGCTGCCCAAGACAATGTTCATCTTATCGTTGATTCCTGGTCCCCTGCTCCGACAAGCAAACGTAACAAGGGATTTAAATTGCATGTCTCAAGTTTTCTGCACAACTACGAGGGTAAGTAACGTTAGTTTGATCGCGTTGTGTTGTTGCTACCTGTTAGCGGCTAACGTTAGCCGCGATCTTTTTTTTGTATACTCACGTTATAGAAACAGATTTTCCACACTTAAACAAAACGGCTCATATTTTGTGATCATTCTACAAACATGCTGCTCTTCTCAGTTTCATGCAAAAATCAGGAGACAGCTGTGAAGTCGTTGTCAGGGCTCTGTGTCAGGTCCATGAAGAAAGCTGAAAAACCTCACCATAGGGTGAAGCTAGGATTGTTCAGATGACAGTTTTAAGATTGTTGGTTCAGTAACCCCACGTTCCTGTTGTTAATGTAGATTTAGCTAAGATGGTAATTAAATATTAAATAAAAATAGGATGGAATTGGCTACACTTTAAGAAGATGTAAACAGTTGAGTTTGGCCTTGCTAGTCTCCAGTGGGTTATTTGCTGCATGCATTGTTCTTTTAATTTGGTAATTCATGCATATTATTGTAGTTTTACTTTAATCTAAAGAACACACTCACAGCCCTTCTTCTTCTTCTGAAGGCTAGAAGTTACTCTCTGATTTAAGGGGGGTGAACATTTGTGCTCAAAACAGTTTTCAGTTTATTAAAAAATAGACTGTGTGCACCCTTATGTTATGTTTAACTTGTCTTCTAGTTTCCTGGAGGAATACGTCGGAGGACTGGGCAGCAGAGCAGAGGAGTGGAGCGAGGATGTCAGTGTGAGTCAGTCAATCTAGTACATTCAGCTACATACTGTATTTACATTCTTGGTCTAATTATTTTGACCTCGTGTGTTTTTATGCAGCTCTCAGAAACTAAAGTCTTCACTCCCAGACTGCTCCTCCTGTTAGCACCCTAGGAAGCAACACCTCCATTGGTCGACTGCCAGGTTTGGGAGCACCTGTACCTCCACCATTCTCCTCCAGCGGGGACATGAAGGTTTCTGAATTTAACACCACCTCTCTGTCGTCACAGTTCAGCCGTAAGTTCATCAGTATCTGTGCAGTCCTGTTTGAATGTATGTGCGTGATATAGATTTAATTATTGTGTGTGTGTGCTTGCAGGTGACTTTGGCCTGCAGCCAGATCCTTGTGCTGAGCCAGCTGGTTCAGAGACACTCCGGCCCCTCCTTGCATCTGGCACGGCAGCTCAGTCCATCTCAACAAGCAGCCCTTCTTCAGCGTCGTCTGCGCCCCAACACATCAGCACAGGCTGGCCTGGTTCTGGCTGCTGCTAAATACCTTATCAGTCAAAGCAATTACAAGATTTTTTTTGTAAAATTTTCAGCCCTCATTAATCTGTTTACCTACTTGGTAGCAGATTCCATAAATCAATAAAAGTTTTATTTTAAAGGTTTTTAGCATATGATTTCTTACCTGTAAAATTTCGACCTTCTATTTCACAATTAAAGTGTTCAAATATTGAAATACAGAGGATATTGTGTTGTTACTGTGGCTAAACAAGACTAACAATAATTTAAAAAAATATCCAATTGAATGGATAATATATCTGTAATTTTCATTTAAGGCATTTGATTGTTAATGTTTGTTTAACTTTACCCTGTTTTTGACACTATCAAATAAACAAGGTTTTTCAAAGTTGGACCTCTCAAAAAACTTACATAGGTACAATAGGTATAACATTCTCACATAAAATTAATTTAAGATATCCACATACCAAAATACAGTGGTCAATAAAATGTTTAGGTACTGCACTTACAAAAATGTGACATTTATTTTTATTTACCTCCAGAGAAAACAGTACAACATGTTTCCATCAAGAATATCTACTTACAAATGTAAGACAATGTCAATATAAGTAAATGACAGCATTTTGTTTTTCTTCAAGACTGTGCCATCAGCTTTTCTATCAAACTTCATATCTCCACTTCCTGACCAAAGAGAAGACTTTACTCTGGAGGAGCAGGGATGAAGGTGTTTGACACCGTAGTTCTGTACAGTCCAGGATAACTTGTGTGTCACTGTAGCGGCCATCAAAATCTTGTGCTGCAGCTCGGGGGCGGCTGCTGGTTATGGTGGGAGTTGGTGAAGACCAGACTCTGTGTGGAAGCGGAGGAAGGTGGTTCTCCTCCTCCAACACCAGGCTTCTGCAGCAAAGAGGCGAGATATATGAATCTTGTGCAGCACAGAGCCTGCAGAACCTATACAGTATTAGTGTAGTGTGTACAGTACAGTATTTACATGTCAGTACACTAACACACAGTGAACTAAAAACTCAATTTAATATACAATAAAATGACAAGTTAAACAGGTAAAATCGATAAAAAATGAAGTAAAATCAAGACTCTGTGGAGAAAACATTACCTTTGCCCAGGTGTGATATGGTTCTCAGCAGCAGGTGCACATGAGGGAGTGAAGACTTTAGTTTCTGAGAGCTGCATAAAAACACACGAGGTCAAAATAATTAGACCAAGAATGTAAATACAGTATGTAGCTGAATGTACTAGATTGACTGACTCACACTGACATCCTCGCTCCACTCCTCTGCTCTGCTGCCCAGTCCTCCGACGTATTCCTCCAGGAAACTAGAAGACAAGTTAAACATAACATAAGGGTGCACACAGTCTATTTTTTAATAAACTGAAAACTGTTTTGAGCACAAATGTTCACCCCCCTTAAATCAGAGAGTAACTTCTAGCCTTCAGAAGAAGAAGAAGGGCTGTGAGTGTGTTCTTTAGATTAAAGTAAAACTACAATAATATGCATGAATTACCAAATTAAAAGAACAATGCATGCAGCAAATAACCCACTGGAGACTAGCAAGGCCAAACTCAACTGTTTACATCTTCTTAAAGTGTAGCCAATTCCATCCTATTTTTATTTAATATTTAATTACCATCTTAGCTAAATCTACATTAACAACAGGAACGTGGGGTTACTGAACCAACAATCTTAAAACTGTCATCTGAACAATCCTAGCTTCACCCTATGGTGAGGTTTTTCAGCTTTCTTCATGGACCTGACACAGAGCCCTGACAACGACTTCACAGCTGTCTCCTGATTTTTGCATGAAACTGAGAAGAGCAGCATGTTTGTAGAATGATCACAAAATATGAGCCGTTTTGTTTAAGTGTGGAAAATCTGTTTCTATAACGTGAGTATACAAAAAAAAGATCGCGGCTAACGTTAGCCGCTAACAGGTAGCAACAACACAACGCGATCAAACTAACGTTACTTACCCTCGTAGTTGTGCAGAAAACTTGAGACATGCAATTTAAATCCCTTGTTACGTTTGCTTGTCGGAGCAGGGGACCAGGAATCAACGATAAGATGAACATTGTCTTGGGCAGCTCTTGTAAACATTCAGACAGCACTATTTTCACAGAGACCGGGGCTAGACCGGAAGCTGGAAATTACCTTTCCGGTCAATGCGCAAGTGATTTACGGCACTTGTGAACAGAGCCTATTTACAGTAGTAAATAAATAGAAATAATAATAATATATAAATAAAAATGCCCGTGACAAGAGTTCACAGCAGGTCTTTCAGCGGAAGGAGGAAACTGTCTCCTCCTGTCTAAAACTCCGCAAGCCCTCTGCTGTCTGACAAGCGCATTACGTCACTCTCGTGGTTTGCGTTTGAGATTGAATATTGTCACATTTTAAGCGCAGGAGGGCAGGCTGAAAATGAAAATGCAGTTTGCTCTGTAGTTCAATGAGATATAACAGTGCTGAATAAGAAAATGAAAATGATTTAATCTTAATTTTATTTCTGACTCAAAAAAGGCAGCTTGACTTTGAAATTAAAAAGCATTTCTGCTATTTCATTTTAATTTTCAAAATTGACATTTCAAAATGAATTTTGGCCACTTTTTACTAAGACATATATTGAAAATTAAATGTTAAATGTTATTTTACTTATCATTTTAATTAAGTTACAAATTGAGCAGTCTCGAAGAAGAAAATGAAAATGCAGTTTGGTTTATTCATTTTAAATTTTATTTATGACTCAAAAAATGGCAGCTTGACTTTGAAATGAAAAAGCATTCCTGCTAAACCATTTTAGTTTTAATTTCGTCTCAATTACTCTGGGTTTGCTTTTGAGATTGAATATTGTCACACTTTGAGCGCAGGGGTGCAGGATGAAAATGAAAATGCAGTTTGCTCTGTAGTTCAATGAGATATAACAGTGCTGAATAAGAAAATGAAAATGATTTAATCTTAATTTTATTTCTGACTCAAAAAAGGCAGCTTGACTTTGAAATTAAAAAGCATTTCTGCTATTTCATTTTAATTTTCAAAATTGAGATTTCAAAATGAATTTTGGCCACTTTTTACTTAGACATATATTGAAAATTAAATGTTAAATGTTATTTTACTTATCATTTTAATTAAGTTACAAATTGAGCAGTCTCGAAGAAGAAAATGAAAATGCAGTTTGGTTTATTCATTTTAAATTTTATTTATGACTCAAAAAAGGCAGCTTGACTTTGAAATGAAAAAGTATTCCTGCTAAAGCATTTTAGTTTTAAATACGTCCCATAAACGCTTCCATACACCAGTGATGTTCTCATGGTTATATATGTCTCTTGTTGTTCAATCTCACAACTGGGTGGTTTTATAGACCATTATCATCTCTTCATCACATTATTGAACTGCAAAGATGCTTAAATTTTCACACGTCAACCATTTTGCCTCTGTTACTACCTCACTTTGAAGCCCAAAGGAGCTTAGGGGTGAATTGGTTTCAACCCATTTTGCTACCTCGATAAATGGTAATGGTAAATGGACTGTACAGCTGTATAGTGCCTTTCTATCTTATCGAGATACTGAAAATGCTTTACACTACAATCTGTACCCTCATTTACCCATTCATACAGCACTGTACTAGATCTACAAAGCTAATTGAACAAATCATTCTACAGAGTCTAATCAATGTTTTATCACATTCATACACCGATGGGACATGCATCGGAGGCAATGAGGGGTTCAGTGTCTTGCCCAAGGACAATTCAGCATGTGACTGCTGGCATATTCGAACCCTCAACTCTTGCATTGGAGGACGACTGCTCTCACCAATCAGCCACAGTCGCAGTCTATTTAGTAATCACACCAAAATGGCCAGAAGGCATCTGATCCCAGATTGAGGTGTCTTGTGTTGTGAACGTGAACCCATACACAATAAAAGCCACGTGACTCCATGACTGTGTGCTGGGGAACAAACTCTTCAAAAAGCCCCAACCCCCATTTATAGTGAACGGACTCTGGTCCCAAAACACAACATGGCAGCTTCTGTAGAGCAGGTTCTGCTGATTTCAGCTCTAAAAAACCAGGAGAAGGTTGGTTTGGTTACATTACATGATGATGCTCTCAACTACTTTATTAAAAACATCAAGCTGACAAAATGATTTCTCAGTGAAACAATACATGTTGTTCTCCTGACTGCATGGGACAGATTTGGCATGTTCGGAAAGGAATGTGTGCAAGATTAGATACAATTTCATACTTTAGGAAACAGTTGGAACTTTCTCAAAATTTCACATAGTTCATAAAGGTTTAACTGTTTTACTTTTAATCTAGTACAGAGGTCTTAATTTTCTTTCTTTTTTTTTGCCCCTCTGGAGCTGCACTCTGGAGCTTTGACCAAAATTGGAAATTAAAGAACAAAAAAATGGTAAGCTATTCTGATAACAGCATAAATTATAACTAAAAGCTTTGCCTTTGATAAAAACTTTTAATACAATTTAAAATAAATGTAGGTCCTACTTTTGTGAGAGGAAAATGATGAAGTCGTAGCTAAATATTAAAAAAAAACTGGCCCAATTTTCCAGTTTCACAGTGAAATAGGTTAATTAATTTTCCAAAAACATGCTAAAATCATTGTTTAGATTTCATCCAAATGAATGAAGAGTTTGGTCCTTTGTTGCTTTAATTTAAAAACTTAAAAAAAAAACCCATCAACATTGAACCAAATTAAGGACCATGGGAGACCGGGCTTTCAGTGTGGCTGCCCCCCGCCTGTGGAACTCTCTTCCTGACTGTCTGAGGGTCCCACAGTCTGTGGTTGACTTTAAGAGCGGCTTGAAGACCTTTCTTTTCAACCGAGCATACTCTGCCTCCTCATGATTCTACTTTTGATCTTAGTTGATACTGTTATTGATTTTACTTGTTCTATTACTTGTTTTATTGACATTTAATTTCTGTTGCACCGTGTAGCACTTTGAGATTTTCATTAATGAAAAGTGCGTTATAAATTGAATTCATTATTATTATTATTATTATTATCCTCTGATGATACAACAGGGGCAGAGCTGACGACATCATCAGATCCTCTGATGACACAACAGGGGCAGAGCTGACGACATCATCAGATCCTCTGATGACACAACAGGGGCAATGCTGAGGACATCATCAGATCCTCTGATGACACAACAGGGGCAGAGCTGATGACATCATCAGATCCTCTGATGACACAACAGGGGCAGAGCTGATGACATCATCAGATCCTCTGATGACACAACAGGGGCAGAGCTGACGACATCATCAGATCCTCTGATGACACAACAGGGGCAGAGCTGACGACATCATCAGATCCTCTGATGACACAACAGGGGCAGAGCTGATGACATCATCAGATCCTCTGATGACACAACAGGGGCAGAGCTGACGACATCATCAGATCCTCTGATGACACAACAGGGGCAGAGCTGATGACATCATCAGATCCTCTGATGACACAACAGGGGCAGAGCTGACGACATCATCAGATCCTCTGATGACACAACAGGGGCAGAACTGATAACATCATCAGATCCTCTGATGACACAACAAGGGCAGAGCTGACAACATCATCAGATCCTCTGATGACACAACAGGGGCAGAGCTGATGACATAACCAGATACTCTGATGACACAACAGGGGCAGAGCTGACGACATCATCAGATCCTCTGATGACACAACAGGGGCAGAGCTGACAACATCATCAGATCCTCTGATGACACAACAGGGGCAAAGCTGACGACATCATCAGATACTCTGATGACACAACAGGGGCAGAGCTGACGACATCATCAGATCCTCTGATGACACAACAGGGGCAGAGCTGACGACATCATCAGATCCTCTGATGACACAACAGGGGCAGAGCTGACGACATCATCAGATCCTCTGATGACACAACAGGGGCAGAGCTGACGACATCATCAGATCCTCTGATGATACAACAGGGGCAGAGCTGACGACATCATCAGATCCTCTGATGACACAACAGGGGCAGAGCTGACGACATCATCAGATCCTCTGATGACACAACAGGGGCAGAGCTGACGACATCATCAGATCCTCTGATGACACAACAGGGGCAGAGCTGACGACATCATCAGATCCTCTGATGACACAACAGGGGCAGAGCTGACGACATCATCAGATCCTCTGATGACACAACAGGGGCAGAGCTGATGACATCATCAGATCCTCTGATGACACAACAGGGGCAGAGCTGACGACATCATCAGATCCTCTGATGATACAACAGGGGCAGAGCTGACGACATCATCAGATCCTCTGATGACACAACAGGGGCAGAGCTGACGACATCATCAGATCCTCTGATGACACAACAGGGGCAGAGCTGACGACATCATCAGATCCTCTGATGACACAACAGGGGCAGAGCTGACGACATCATCAGATCCTCTGATGACACAACAGGGGCAGAGCTGACGACATCATCAGATCCTCTGATGACACAACAGGGGCAGAGCTGATGACATCATCAGATCCTCTGATGACACAACAGGGGCAGAGCTGACAACATCATCAGATCCTCTGATGACACAACAGGGGCAGAGCTGATGACATAACCAGATACTCTGATGACACAACAGGGGCAGAGCTGACGACATCATCAGATCCTCTGATGACACAACAGGGGCAGAGCTGACAACATCATCAGATCCTCTGATGACACAACAGGGGCAGAGCTGACGACATCATCAGATCCTCTGATGACACAACAGGGGCAGAGCTGACGACATCATCAGATCCTCTGATGACACAACAGGGGCAGAGCTGACGACATCATCAGATCCTCTGATGACACAACAGGGGCAGAGCTGACGACATCATCAGATCCTCTGATGACACAACAGGGGCAAAGCTGAGGACATCATCAGATCCTCTGATGACACAACAGGGGCAGAGCTGACGACATCATCAGATCCTCTGATGACACAACAGGGGCAGAGCTGATGACATCATCAGATCCTCTGATGACACAACAGGGGCAGAGCTGACGACATCATCAGATCCTCTGATGACACAACAGGGGCAGAGCTGACGACATCATCAGATCCTCTGATGACACAACAGGGGCAGAGCTGACGACATCATCAGATCCTCTGATGACACAACAGGGGCAGAGCTGATGACATCATCAGATCCTCTGATGACACAACAGGGGCAGAGCTGACGACATCATCAGATCCTCTGATGACACAACAGGGGCAGAGCTGATGACATCATCAGATCCTCTGATGACACAACAGGGGCAGAGCTGACGACATCATCAGATCCTCTGATGACACAACAGGGGCAGAGCTGATGACATCATCAGATCCTCTGATGACACAACAGGGGCAGAGCTGACGACATCATCAGATCCTCTGATGACACAACAGGGGCAGAGCTGATGACATCATCAGATCCTCTGATGACACAACAGGGGCAGAGCTGACGACATCATCAGATCCTCTGATGACACAACAGGGGCAGAGCTGACGACATCATCAGATCCTCTGATGACACAACAGGGGCAGAGCTGACGACATCATCAGATCCTCTGATGACACAACAGGGGCAGAGCTGACGACATCATCAGATCCTCTGATGACACAACAGGGGCAGAGCTGACGACATCATCAGATCCTCTGATGACACAACAGGGGCAGAGCTGACGACATCATCAGATCCTCTGATGACACAACAGGGTCAGAGTTGACGACATCATCAGATCCTCTGATGACACAACAGGGGCAGAGCTGACGACATCATCAGATCCTCTGATGACACAACAGGGGCAGAGCTGATGACATCATCAGATCCTCTGATGACACAACAGGGGCAGAGCTGACGACATCATCAGATCCTCTGATGACACAACAGGGGCAGAGCTGACGACATCATCAGATCCTCTGATGACACAACAGGGGCAGAGCTGATGACATAACCAGATACTCTGATGACACAACAGGGGCAGAGCTGACGACATCATCAGATCCTCTGATGACACAACAGGGGCAGAGCTGACAACATCATCAGATCCTCTGATGACACAACAGGGGCAGAGCTGACGACATCATCAGATCCTCTGATGACACAACAGGGGCAAAGCTGACGACATCATCAGATCCTCTGATGACACAACAGGGGCAGAGCTGATGACATCATCAGATCCTCTGATGACACAACAGGGGCAGAGCTGATGACATCATCAGATCCTCTGATGACACAACAGGGGCAGAGCTGACGACATCATCAGATCCTCTGATGACACAACAGGGGCAGAGCTGACGACATCATCAGATCCTCTGATGACACAACAGGGGCAGAGCTGACGACATCATCAGATCCTCTGATGACACAACAGGGGCAGAGCTGACGACATCATCAGATCCTCTGATGACACAACAGGGGCAGAGCTGACGACATCATCAGATCCTCTGATGACACAACAGGGGCAGAGCTGACGACATCATCAGATCCTCTGATGATACAACAGGGGCAGAGCTGACGACATCATCAGATCCTCTGATGACACAACAGGGGCAAAGCTGAGGACATCATCAGATCCTCTGATGACACAACAGGGGCAGAGCTGATGACATCATCAGATCCTCTGATGACACAACAGGGGCAGAGCTGACGACATCATCAGATCCTCTGATGACACAACAGGGGCAGAGCTGACGACATCATCAGATCCTCTGATGACACAACAGGGGCAGAGCTGACGACATCATCAGATCCTCTGATGACACAACAGGGGCAGAGCTGATGACATCATCAGATCCTCTGATGACACAACAGGGGCAGAGCTGATGACATCATCAGATCCTCTGATGACACAACAGGGGCAGAGCTGACGACATCATCAGATCCTCTGATGACACAACAGGGGCAGAGCTGACGACATCATCAGATCCTCTGATGATACAACAGGGGCAGAGCTGACGACATCATCAGATCCTCTGATGACACAACAGGGGCAGAGCTGACGACATCATCAGATCCTCTGATGACACAACAGGGGCAGAGCTGACGACATCATCAGATCCTCTGATGACACAACAGGGGCAAAGCTGAGGACATCATCAGATCCTCTGATGACACAACAGGGGCAGAGCTGACGACATCATCAGATCCTCTGATGACACAACAGGGGCAGAGCTGATGACATCATCAGATCCTCTGATGACACAACAGGGGCAGAGCTGACGACATCATCAGATCCTCTGATGACACAACAGGGGCAGAGCTGACAACATCATCAGATCCTCTGATGACACAACAGGGGCAGAGCTGACGACATCATCAGATCCTCTGATGACACAACAGGGGCAGAGCTGACGACATCATCAGATCCTCTGATGACACAACAGGGGCAGAGCTGATGACATCATCAGATCCTCTGATGACACAACAGGGGCAGAGCTGACGACATCATCAGATCCTCTGATGATACAACAGGGGCAGAGCTGACGACATCATCAGATCCTCTGATGACACAACAGGGGCAGAGCTGACGACATCATCAGATCCTCTGATGACACAACAGGGGCAGAGCTGACGACATCATCAGATCCTCTGATGACACAACAGGGGCAGAGCTGACGACATCATCAGATCCTCTGATGACACAACAGGGGCAGAGCTGATGACATCATCAGATCCTCTGATGACACAACAGGGGCAGAGCTGACGACATCATCAGATCCTCTGATGACACAACAGGGGCAGAGCTGACGACATCATCAGATCCTCTGATGACACAACAGGGGCAGAGCTGACGACATCATCAGATCCTCTGATGACACAACAGGGGCAGAGCTGACGACATCATCAGATCCTCTGATGACACAACAGGGGCAGAGCTGACGACATCATCAGATCCTCTGATGACACAACAGGGGCAGAGCTGATGACATCATCAGATCCTCTGATGACACAACAGGGGCAGAGCTGACAACATCATCAGATCCTCTGATGACACAACAGGGGCAGAGCTGACGACATCATCAGATCCTCTGATGACACAACAGGGGCAGAGCTGATGACATAACCAGATACTCTGATGACACAACAGGGGCAGAGCTGACGACATCATCAGATCCTCTGATGACACAACAGGGGCAGAGCTGACAACATCATCAGATCCTCTGATGACACAACAGGGGCAAAGCTGACGACATCATCAGATACTCTGATGACACAACAGGGGCAGAGCTGACGACATCATCAGATCCTCTGATGACACAACAGGGGCAGAGCTGACGACATCATCAGATCCTCTGATGACACAACAGGGGCAGAGCTGACGACATCATCAGATCCTCTGATGACACAACAGGGGCAGAGCTGACGACATCATCAGATCCTCTGATGACACAACAGGGGCAGAGCTGACGACATCATCAGATCCTCTGATGACACAACAGGGGCAGAGCTGACGACATCATCAGATCCTCTGATGATACAACAGGGGCAGAGCTGACGACATCATCAGATCCTCTGATGACACAACAGGGGCAGAGCTGAGGACATCATCAGATCCTCTGATGACACAACAGGGGCAGAGCTGATGACATCATCAGATCCTCTGATGACACAACAGGGGCAGAGCTGATGACATCATCAGATCCTCTGATGACACAACAGGGGCAGAGCTGATGACATCATCAGATCCTCTGATGACACAACAGGGGCAGAGCTGACGACATCATCAGATCCTCTGATGACACAACAGGGGCAGAGCTGACGACATCATCAGATCCTCTGATGACACAACAGGGTCAGAGTTGACGACATCATCAGATCCTCTGATGACACAACAGGGGCAGAGCTGACGACATCATCAGATCCTCTGATGACACAACAGGGGCAGAGCTGACGACATCATCAGATCCTCTGATGATACAACAGGGGCAGAGCTGACGACATCATCAGATCCTCTGATGACACAACAGGGGCAGAGCTGACGACATCATCAGATCCTCTGATGACACAACAGGGGCAGAGCTGACGACATCATCAGATCCTCTGATGACACAACAGGGGCAGAGCTGACGACATCATCAGATCCTCTGATGACACAACAGGGGCAGAGCTGATGACATCCAGATCCTCTGATGACACAACAGGGGCAGAGCTGATGACATCATCAGATCCTCTGATGACACAACAGGGGCAGAGCTGACAACATCATCAGATCCTCTGATGACACAACAGGGGCAGAGCTGACGACATCATCAGATCCTCTGATGACACAACAGGGGCAGAGCTGACGACATCATCAGATCCTCTGATGACACAACAGGGGCAGAGCTGATGACATCATCAGATCCTCTGATGACACAACAGGGGCAGAGCTGATGACATCATCAGATCCTCTGATGACACAACAGGGGCAGAGCTGACGACATCATCAGATCCTCTGATGATACAACAGGGGCAGAGCTGACGACATCATCAGATCCTCTGATGACACAACAGTGTCATGATCTGCTGTTTAATGTTTGAACCCACGTGCAGAAAAACAGACTGGCTCACAAATGTAAAATGAATAATGATTTATTTAACAAAAATAATAATGCTGATGGAACAAAAACACTTACTGAGAGGAGAGGAGATGAGCAGATCATACACCGTGGAAAGACAAAGCCCCGGTGCTCAAGGAGTGAATACACTGAGTTTATATACCGACACAAACGAGACAGTGAGGAGCACCTGGGGGGATTAGAATGAGGACCAGCTGTGAATGATTAATGCTGAAGGCCTGAGCACAAAGAGACAGACTGAGTGGGAAATGACAGAGACTGAATGAGATACACAGAAACCAGTAAACAAAGCTCAGAATAACAAAGTATGGCAGGAGAGGAACACAAAATAACATAAAGAAACAGAGCCTAAAGAAAACAGACAGGGACAGAACCTGACAAACAGGGGCAGAGCTGATGACATCATCAGATCCTCTGATGACACAACAGGGGCAGAGCTGACGACATCATCAGAAACTCTGATGACACAACAGGGGCAGAGCTGACGACATCATCAGATCCTCTGATGACACAACAGGGTCAGAGCTGACGACATCATCAGATCCTCTGATGACACAACAGGGGCAGAGCTGACGACATCATCAGATCCTCTGATGACACAACAGGGGCAGAGCTGACGACATCATCAGATCCTCTGATGATACAACAGGGGCAGAGCTGACGACATCATCAGATCCTCTGATGACACAACAGGGGCAGAGCTGAGGACATCATCAGATCCTCTGATGACACAACAGGGGCAGAGCTGACGACATCATCAGATCCTCTGATGACACAACAGGGGCAGAGCTGATGACATCATCAGATCCTCTGATGACACAACAGGGGCAGAGCTGACGACATCATCAGATCCTCTGATGACACAACAGGGGCAGAGCTGACGACATCATCAGATCCTCTGATGACACAACAGGGGCAGAGCTGACGACATCATCAGATCCTCTGATGACACAACAGGGGCAGAGCTGACGACATCATCAGATCCTCTGATGACACAACAGGGGCAGAGCTGACGACATCATCAGATCCTCTGATGACACAACAGGGGCAGAGCTGACGACATCATCAGATCCTCTGATGACACAACAGGGGCAGAGCTGACGACATCATCAGATCCTCTGATGACACAACAGGGGCAGAGCTGATGACATCATCAGATCCTCTGATGACACAACAGGGGCAGAGCTGATGACATCATCAGATCCTCTGATGACACAACAGGGGCAGAGCTGACAACATCATCAGATCCTCTGATGACACAACAGGGGCAAAGCTGACGACATCATCAGATACTCTGATGACACAACAGGGGCAGAGCTGACAACATCATCAGATCCTCTGATGACACAACAGGGGCAGAGCTGACGACATCATCAGATCCTCTGATGACACAACAGGGGCAGAGCTGATGACATCATCAGATCCTCTGATGACACAACAGGGGCAGAGCTGACGACATCATCAGATCCTCTGATGATACAACAGGGGCAGAGCTGACGACATCATCAGATCCTCTGATGACACAACAGTGTCATGATCTGCTGTTTAATGTTTGAACCCACGTGCAGAAAAACAGACTGGCTCACAAATGTAAAATGAATAATGATTTATTTAACAAAAATAATAATGCTGATGGAACAAAAACACTTACTGAGAGGAGAGGAGATGAGCAGATCATACACCGTGGAAAGACAAAGCCCCGGTGCTCAAGGAGTGAATACACTGAGTTTATATACCGACACAAACGAGACAGTGAGGAGCACCTGGGGGGATTAGAATGAGGACCAGCTGTGAATGATTAATGCTGAAGGCCTGAGCACAAAGAGACAGACTGAGTGGGAAATGACAGAGACTGAATGAGATACACAGAAACCAGTAAACAAAGCTCAGAATAACAAAGTATGGCAGGAGAGGAACACAAAATAACATAAAGAAACAGAGCCTAAAGAAAACAGACAGGGACAGAACCTGACAAACAGGGGCAGAGCTGATGACATCATCAGATCCTCTGATGACACAACAGGGGCAGAGCTGACGACATCATCAGAAACTCTGATGACACAACAGGGGCAGAGCTGACGACATCATCAGATCCTCTGATGACACAACAGGGGCAGAGCTGACGACATCATCAGATCCTTTGATGACACAACAGGGTCAGAGTTGACGACATCATCAGATCCTCTGATGACACAACAGGGGCAGAGCTGACGACATCATCAGATCCTCTGATGACACAACAGGGGCAGAGCTGACGACATCATCAGATCCTCTGATGATACAACAGGGGCAGAGCTGACGACATCATCAGATCCTCTGATGACACAACAGGGGCAAAGCTGAGGACATCATCAGATCCTCTGATGACACAACAGGGGCAGAGCTGACGACATCATCAGATCCTCTGATGACACAACAGGGGCAGAGCTGATGACATCATCAGATCCTCTGATGACACAACAGGGGCAGAGCTGACGACATCATCAGATCCTCTGATGACACAACAGGGGCAGAGCTGACGACATCATCAGATCCTCTGATGACACAACAGGGGCAGAGCTGACGACATCATCAGATCCTCTGATGACACAACAGGGTCAGAGTTGACGACATCATCAGATCCTCTGATGACACAACAGGGGCAGAGCTGACGACATCATCAGATCCTCTGATGACACAACAGGGGCAGAGCTGATGACATCATCAGATCCTCTGATGACACAACAGGGGCAGAGCTGATGACATCATCAGATCCTCTGATGACACAACAGGGGCAGAGCTGATGACATCATCAGATCCTCTGATGACACAACAGGGGCAGAGCTGATGACATCATCAGATCCTCTGATGACACAACAGGGGCAGAGCTGACGACATCATCAGATCCTCTGATGACACAACAGGGGCAGAGCTGATGACATCATCAGATCCTCTGATGACACAACAGGGGCAGAGCTGATGACATCATCAGATCCTCTGATGACACAACAGGGGCAGAGCTGATGACATCATCAGATCCTCTGATGACACAACAGGGGCAGAGCTGATGACATCATCAGATCCTCTGATGACACAACAGGGGCAGAGCTGACGACATCATCAGATCCTCTGATGACACAACAGGGGCAGAGCTGACGACATCATCAGATCCTCTGATGACACAACAGGGGCAGAGCTGACGACATCATCAGATCCTCTGATGACACAACAGGGGCAGAGCTGACGACATCATCAGATCCTCTGATGACACAACAGGGGCAGAGCTGATGACATCATCAGATCCTCTGATGACACAACAGGGGCAGAGCTGATGACATCATCAGATCCTCTGATGATACAACAGGGGCAGAGCTGACGACATCATCAGATCCTCTGATGACACAACAGGGGCAGAGCTGACGACATCATCAGATCCTCTGATGATACAACAGGGGCAGAGCTGACGACATCATCAGATCCTCTGATGACACAACAGGGGCAGAGCTGACGACATCATCAGATCCTCTGATGACACAACAGGGGCAGAGCTGACGACATCATCAGATCCTCTGATGACACAACAGGGGCAGAGCTGACGACATCATCAGATCCTCTGATGACACAACAGGGGCAGAGCTGATGACATCATCAGATCCTCTGATGACACAACAGGGGCAGAGCTGATGACATCATCAGATCCTCTGATGACACAACAGGGGCAGAGCTGACGACATCATCAGATCCTCTGATGACACAACAGGGGCAGAGCTGACGACATCATCAGATCCTCTGATGACACAACAGGGGCAGAGCTGACGACATCATCAGATCCTCTGATGACACAACAGGGGCAGAGCTGACGACATCATCAGATCCTCTGATGACACAACAGGGGCAGAGCTGACGACATCATCAGATCCTCTGATGACACAACAGGGGCAGAGCTGACGACATCATCAGATCCTCTGATGACACAACAGGGGCAGAGCTGACGACATCATCAGATCCTCTGATGACACAACAGGGGCAGAGCTGACGACATCATCAGATCCTCTGATGACACAACAGGGGCAGAGCTGACGACATCATCAGATCCTCTGATGACACAACAGGGGCAGAGCTGACGACATCATCAGATCCTCTGATGACACAACAGGGGCAGAGCTGACGACATCATCAGATCCTCTGATGACACAACAGGGGCAGAGCTGACGACATCATCAGATCCTCTGATGACACAACAGGGGCAGAGCTGACGACATCATCAGATCCTCTGATGACACAACAGGGGCAGAGCTGACGACATCATCAGATCCTCTGATGACACAACAGGGGCAGAGCTGATGACATCATCAGATCCTCTGATGACACAACAGGGGCAGAGCTGACGACATCATCAGATCCTCTGATGACACAACAGGGGCAGAGCTGACGACATCATCAGATCCTCTGATGACACAACAGGGGCAGAGCTGACGACATCATCAGATCCTCTGATGACACAACAGGGGCAGAGCTGACGACATCATCAGATCCTCTGATGACACAACAGGGGCAGAGCTGACGACATCATCAGATCCTCTGATGACACAACAGGGGCAGAGCTGACGACATCATCAGATCCTCTGATGACACAACAGGGGCAGAGCTGACGACATCATCAGATCCTCTGATGACACAACAGGGGCAGAGCTGACGACATCATCAGATCCTCTGATGACACAACAGGGGCAGAGCTGATGACATCATCAGATCCTCTGATGACACAACAGGGGCAGAGCTGACGACATCATCAGATCCTCTGATGACACAACAGGGGCAGAGCTGACGACATCATCAGATCCTCTGATGACACAACAGGGGCAGAGCTGACGACATCATCAGATCCTCTGATGACACAACAGGGGCAGAGCTGATGACATCATCAGATCCTCTGATGACACAACAGGGGCAGAGCTGACGACATCATCAGATCCTCTGATGACACAACAGGGGCAGAGCTGACGACATCATCAGATCCTCTGATGACACAACAGGGGCAGAGCTGACGACATCATCAGATCCTCTGATGACACAACAGGGGCAGAGCTGACGACATCATCAGATCCTCTGATGACACAACAGGGGCAGAGCTGACGACATCATCAGATCCTCTGATGACACAACAGGGGCAGAGCTGACGACATCATCAGATCCTCTGATGACACAACAGGGGCAGAGCTGACGACATCATCAGATCCTCTGATGACACAACAGGGGCAGAGCTGACGACATCATCAGATCCTCTGATGACACAACAGGGGCAGAGCTGACGACATCATCAGATCCTCTGATGACACAACAGGGGCAGAGCTGACGACATCATCAGATCCTCTGATGACACAACAGGGGCAGAGCTGACGACATCATCAGATCCTCTGATGACACAACAGGGGCAGAGCTGATGACATCATCAGATCCTCTGATGACACAACAGGGGCAGAGCTGACGACATCATCAGATCCTCTGATGACACAACAGGGGCAGAGCTGACGACATCATCAGATCCTCTGATGACACAACAGGGGCAGAGCTGACGACATCATCAGATCCTCTGATGACACAACAGGGGCAGAGCTGACGACATCATCAGATCCTCTGATGACACAACAGGGGCAGAGCTGACGACATCATCAGATCCTCTGATGACACAACAGGGGCAGAGCTGACGACATCATCAGATCCTCTGATGACACAACAGGGGCAGAGCTGACGACATCATCAGATCCTCTGATGACACAACAGGGGCAGAGCTGACGACATCATCAGATCCTCTGATGACACAACAGGGGCAGAGCTGACGACATCATCAGATCCTCTGATGACACAACAGGGGCAGAGCTGACGACATCATCAGATCCTCTGATGACACAACAGGGGCAGAGCTGACGACATCATCAGATCCTCTGATGACACAACAGGGGCAGAGCTGACGACATCATCAGATCCTCTGATGACACAACAGGGGCAGAGCTGACGACATCATCAGATCCTCTGATGACACAACAGGGGCAGAGCTGATGACATCATCAGATCCTCTGATGACACAACAGGGGCAGAGCTGACGACATCATCAGATCCTCTGATGACACAACAGGGGCAGAGCTGACGACATCATCAGATCCTCTGATGACACAACAGGGGCAGAGCTGACGACATCATCAGATCCTCTGATGACACAACAGGGGCAGAGCTGACGACATCATCAGATCCTCTGATGACACAACAGGGGCAGAGCTGACGACATCATCAGATCCTCTGATGACACAACAGGGGCAGAGCTGACGACATCATCAGATCCTCTGATGACACAACAGGGGCAGAGCTGACGACATCATCAGATCCTCTGATGACACAACAGGGGCAGAGCTGACGACATCATCAGATCCTCTGATGACACAACAGGGGCAGAGCTGACGACATCATCAGATCCTCTGATGACACAACAGGGGCAGAGCTGACGACATCATCAGATCCTCTGATGACACAACAGGGGCAGAGCTGACGACATCATCAGATCCTCTGATGACACAACAGGGGCAGAGCTGACGACATCATCAGATCCTCTGATGACACAACAGGGGCAGAGCTGACGACATCATCAGATCCTCTGATGACACAACAGGGGCAGAGCTGACGACATCATCAGATCCTCTGATGACACAACAGGGGCAGAGCTGACGACATCATCAGATCCTCTGATGACACAACAGGGGCAGAGCTGACGACATCATCAGATCCTCTGATGACACAACAGGGGCAGAGCTGACGACATCATCAGATCCTCTGATGACACAACAGGGGCAGAGCTGACGACATCATCAGATCCTCTGATGACACAACAGGGGCAGAGCTGACGACATCATCAGATCCTCTGATGACACAACAGGGGCAGAGCTGACGACATCATCAGATCCTCTGATGACACAACAGGGGCAGAGCTGACGACATCATCAGATCCTCTGATGACACAACAGGGGCAGAGCTGACGACATCATCAGATCCTCTGATGACACAACAGGGGCAGAGCTGACGACATCATCAGATCCTCTGATGACACAACAGGGGCAGAGCTGACGACATCATCAGATCCTCTGATGACACAACAGGGGCAGAGCTGACGACATCATCAGATCCTCTGATGACACAACAGGGGCAGAGCTGACGACATCATCAGATCCTCTGATGACACAACAGGGGCAGAGCTGACGACATCATCAGATCCTCTGATGACACAACAGGGGCAGAGCTGACGACATCATCAGATCCTCTGATGACACAACAGGGGCAGAGCTGACGACATCATCAGATCCTCTGATGACACAACAGGGGCAGAGCTGACGACATCATCAGATCCTCTGATGACACAACAGGGGCAGAGCTGACGACATCATCAGATCCTCTGATGACACAACAGGGGCAGAGCTGACGACATCATCAGATCCTCTGATGACACAACAGGGGCAGAGCTGACGACATCATCAGATCCTCTGATGACACAACAGGGGCAGAGCTGACGACATCATCAGATCCTCTGATGACACAACAGGGGCAGAGCTGACGACATCATCAGATCCTCTGATGACACAACAGGGGCAGAGCTGACGACATCATCAGATCCTCTGATGACACAACAGGGGCAGAGCTGACGACATCATCAGATCCTCTGATGACACAACAGGGGCAGAGCTGACGACATCATCAGATCCTCTGATGACACAACAGGGGCAGAGCTGACGACATCATCAGATCCTCTGATGACACAACAGGGGCAGAGCTGACGACATCATCAGATCCTCTGATGACACAACAGGGGCAGAGCTGACGACATCATCAGATCCTCTGATGACACAACAGGGGCAGAGCTGACGACATCATCAGATCCTCTGATGACACAACAGGGGCAGAGCTGACGACATCATCAGATCCTCTGATGACACAACAGGGGCAGAGCTGACGACATCATCAGATCCTCTGATGACACAACAGGGGCAGAGCTGACGACATCATCAGATCCTCTGATGACACAACAGGGGCAGAGCTGACGACATCATCAGATCCTCTGATGACACAACAGGGGCAGAGCTGACGACATCATCAGATCCTCTGATGACACAACAGGGGCAGAGCTGACGACATCATCAGATCCTCTGATGACACAACAGGGGCAGAGCTGACGACATCATCAGATCCTCTGATGACACAACAGGGGCAGAGCTGACGACATCATCAGATCCTCTGATGACACAACAGGGGCAGAGCTGACGACATCATCAGATCCTCTGATGACACAACAGGGGCAGAGCTGACGACATCATCAGATCCTCTGATGACACAACAGGGGCAGAGCTGACGACATCATCAGATCCTCTGATGACACAACAGGGGCAGAGCTGACGACATCATCAGATCCTCTGATGACACAACAGGGGCAGAGCTGACGACATCATCAGATCCTCTGATGACACAACAGGGGCAGAGCTGATGACATCATCAGATCCTCTGATGACACAACAGGGGCAGAGCTGACGACATCATCAGATCCTCTGATGATACAACAGGGGCAGAGCTGACGACATCATCAGATCCTCTGATGACACAACAGGGGCAGAGCTGACGACATCATCAGATCCTCTGATGACACAACAGGGGCAGAGCTGACGACATCATCAGATCCTCTGATGACACAACAGGGGCAGAGCTGACGACATCATCAGATCCTCTGATGACACAACAGGGGCAGAGCTGATGACATCATCAGATCCTCTGATGACACAACAGGGGCAGAGCTGACGACATCATCAGATCCTCTGATGACACAACAGGGGCAGAGCTGACGACATCATCAGATCCTCTGATGACACAACAGGGGCAGAGCTGACGACATCATCAGATCCTCTGATGACACAACAGGGGCAGAGCTGACGACATCATCAGATCCTCTGATGACACAACAGGGGCAGAGCTGACGACATCATCAGATCCTCTGATGACACAACAGGGGCAGAGCTGACGACATCATCAGATCCTCTGATGACACAACAGGGGCAGAGCTGACGACATCATCAGATCCTCTGATGACACAACAGGGGCAGAGCTGACGACATCATCAGATCCTCTGATGACACAACAGGGGCAGAGCTGATGACATCATCAGATCCTCTGATGACACAACAGGGGCAGAGCTGACGACATCATCAGATCCTCTGATGACACAACAGGGGCAGAGCTGACGACATCATCAGATCCTCTGATGACACAACAGGGGCAGAGCTGACGACATCATCAGATCCTCTGATGACACAACAGGGGCAGAGCTGATGACATCATCAGATCCTCTGATGACACAACAGGGGCAGAGCTGATGACATCATCAGATCCTCTGATGACACAACAGGGGCAGAGCTGACGACATCATCAGATCCTCTGATGACACAACAGGGGCAGAGCTGACGACATCATCAGATCCTCTGATGACACAACAGGGGCAGAGCTGACGACATCATCAGATCCTCTGATGACACAACAGGGGCAGAGCTGACGACATCATCAGATCCTCTGATGACACAACAGGGGCAGAGCTGACGACATCATCAGATCCTCTGATGACACAACAGGGGCAGAGCTGACGACATCATCAGATCCTCTGATGACACAACAGGGGCAGAGCTGACGACATCATCAGATCCTCTGATGACACAACAGGGGCAGAGCTGACGACATCATCAGATCCTCTGATGACACAACAGGGGCAGAGCTGACGACATCATCAGATCCTCTGATGACACAACAGGGGCAGAGCTGATGACATCATCAGATCCTCTGATGACACAACAGGGGCAGAGCTGACGACATCATCAGATCCTCTGATGACACAACAGGGGCAGAGCTGACGACATCATCAGATCCTCTGATGACACAACAGGGGCAGAGCTGACGACATCATCAGATCCTCTGATGACACAACAGGGGCAGAGCTGACGACATCATCAGATCCTCTGATGACACAACAGGGGCAGAGCTGATGACATCATCAGATCCTCTGATGACACAACAGGGGCAGAGCTGACGACATCATCAGATCCTCTGATGACACAACAGGGGCAGAGCTGATGACATCATCAGATCCTCTGATGACACAACAGGGGCAGAGCTGACGACATCATCAGATCCTCTGATGACACAACAGGGGCAGAGCTGACGACATCATCAGATCCTCTGATGACACAACAGGGGCAGAGCTGACGACATCATCAGATCCTCTGATGACACAACAGGGGCAGAGCTGACGACATCATCAGATCCTCTGATGACACAACAGGGGCAGAGCTGACGACATCATCAGATCCTCTGATGACACAACAGGGGCAGAGCTGACGACATCATCAGATCCTCTGATGACACAACAGGGGCAGAGCTGACGACATCATCAGATCCTCTGATGACACAACAGGGGCAGAGCTGACGACATCATCAGATCCTCTGATGACACAACAGGGGCAGAGCTGACGACATCATCAGATCCTCTGATGACACAACAGGGGCAGAGCTGACGACATCATCAGATCCTCTGATGACACAACAGGGGCAGAGCTGACGACATCATCAGATCCTCTGATGACACAACAGGGGCAGAGCTGACGACATCATCAGATCCTCTGATGACACAACAGGGGCAGAGCTGACGACATCATCAGATCCTCTGATGACACAACAGGGGCAGAGCTGACGACATCATCAGATCCTCTGATGACACAACAGGGGCAGAGCTGACGACATCATCAGATCCTCTGATGACACAACAGGGGCAGAGCTGACGACATCATCAGATCCTCTGATGACACAACAGGGGCAGAGCTGACGACATCATCAGATCCTCTGATGACACAACAGGGGCAGAGCTGATGACATCATCAGATCCTCTGATGACACAACAGGGGCAGAGCTGACGACATCATCAGATCCTCTGATGACACAACAGGGGCAGAGCTGACGACATCATCAGATCCTCTGATGACACAACAGGGGCAGAGCTGACGACATCATCAGATCCTCTGATGACACAACAGGGGCAGAGCTGACGACATCATCAGATCCTCTGATGACACAACAGGGGCAGAGCTGACGACATCATCAGATCCTCTGATGACACAACAGGGGCAGAGCTGACGACATCATCAGATCCTCTGATGACACAACAGGGGCAGAGCTGACGACATCATCAGATCCTCTGATGACACAACAGGGGCAGAGCTGACGACATCATCAGATCCTCTGATGACACAACAGGGGCAGAGCTGACGACATCATCAGATCCTCTGATGACACAACAGGGGCAGAGCTGACGACATCATCAGATCCTCTGATGACACAACAGGGGCAGAGCTGACGACATCATCAGATCCTCTGATGACACAACAGGGGCAGAGCTGACGACATCATCAGATCCTCTGATGACACAACAGGGGCAGAGCTGACGACATCATCAGATCCTCTGATGACACAACAGGGGCAGAGCTGACGACATCATCAGATCCTCTGATGACACAACAGGGGCAGAGCTGACGACATCATCAGATCCTCTGATGACACAACAGGGGCAGAGCTGACGACATCATCAGATCCTCTGATGACACAACAGGGGCAGAGCTGACGACATCATCAGATCCTCTGATGACACAACAGGGGCAGAGCTGACGACATCATCAGATCCTCTGATGACACAACAGGGGCAGAGCTGACGACATCATCAGATCCTCTGATGACACAACAGGGGCAGAGCTGACGACATCATCAGATCCTCTGATGACACAACAGGGGCAGAGCTGACGACATCATCAGATCCTCTGATGACACAACAGGGGCAGAGCTGACGACATCATCAGATCCTCTGATGACACAACAGGGGCAGAGCTGACGACATCATCAGATCCTCTGATGACACAACAGGGGCAGAGCTGATGACATCATCAGATCCTCTGATGACACAACAGGGGCAGAGCTGACGACATCATCAGATCCTCTGATGACACAACAGGGGCAGAGCTGACGACATCATCAGATCCTCTGATGACACAACAGGGGCAGAGCTGACGACATCATCAGATCCTCTGATGACACAACAGGGGCAGAGCTGACGACATCATCAGATCCTCTGATGACACAACAGGGGCAGAGCTGACGACATCATCAGATCCTCTGATGACACAACAGGGGCAGAGCTGACGACATCATCAGATCCTCTGATGACACAACAGGGGCAGAGCTGACGACATCATCAGATCCTCTGATGACACAACAGGGGCAGAGCTGACGACATCATCAGATCCTCTGATGACACAACAGGGGCAGAGCTGATGACATCATCAGATCCTCTGATGACACAACAGGGGCAGAGCTGACGACATCATCAGATCCTCTGATGACACAACAGGGGCAGAGCTGACGACATCATCAGATCCTCTGATGACACAACAGGGGCAGAGCTGACGACATCATCAGATCCTCTGATGACACAACAGGGGCAGAGCTGACGACATCATCAGATCCTCTGATGACACAACAGGGGCAGAGCTGACGACATCATCAGATCCTCTGATGACACAACAGGGGCAGAGCTGACGACATCATCAGATCCTCTGATGACACAACAGGGGCAGAGCTGACGACATCATCAGATCCTCTGATGACACAACAGGGGCAGAGCTGACGACATCATCAGATCCTCTGATGACACAACAGGGGCAGAGCTGACGACATCATCAGATCCTCTGATGACACAACAGGGGCAGAGCTGATGACATCATCAGATCCTCTGATGACACAACAGGGGCAGAGCTGATGACATCATCAGATCCTCTGATGACACAACAGGGGCAGAGCTGACGACATCATCAGATCCTCTGATGACACAACAGGGGCAGAGCTGACGACATCATCAGATCCTCTGATGACACAACAGGGGCAGAGCTGACGACATCATCAGATCCTCTGATGACACAACAGGGGCAGAGCTGACAACATCATCAGATCCTCTGATGACACAACAGGGGCAGAGCTGACGACATCATCAGATCCTCTGATGACACAACAGGGGCAGAGCTGATGACATCATCAGATCCTCTGATGACACAACAGGGGCAGAGCTGACGACATCATCAGATCCTCTGATGACACAACAGGGGCAGAGCTGACGACATCATCAGATCCTCTGATGACACAACAGGGGCAGAGCTGACGACATCATCAGATCCTCTGATGACACAACAGGGGCAGAGCTGACGACATCATCAGATCCTCTGATGACACAACAGGGGCAGAGCTGATGACATCATCAGATCCTCTGATGACACAACAGGGGCAGAGCTGACGACATCATCAGATCCTCTGATGACACAACAGGGGCAGAGCTGACGACATCATCAGATCCTCTGATGACACAACAGGGGCAGAGCTGACGACATCATCAGATCCTCTGATGACACAACAGGGGCAGAGCTGACGACATCATCAGATCCTCTGATGACACAACAGGGGCAGAGCTGACGACATCATCAGATCCTCTGATGACACAACAGGGGCAGAGCTGACGACATCATCAGATCCTCTGATGACACAACAGGGGCAGAGCTGATGACATCATCAGATCCTCTGATGACACAACAGGGGCAGAGCTGACGACATCATCAGATCCTCTGATGACACAACAGGGGCAGAGCTGACGACATCATCAGATCCTCTGATGACACAACAGGGGCAGAGCTGACGACATCATCAGATCCTCTGATGACACAACAGGGGCAGAGCTGACGACATCATCAGATCCTCTGATGACACAACAGGGGCAGAGCTGACGACATCATCAGATCCTCTGATGACACAACAGGGGCAGAGCTGATGACATCATCAGATCCTCTGATGACACAACAGGGGCAGAGCTGATGACATCATCAGATCCTCTGATGACACAACAGGGGCAGAGCTGACGACATCATCAGATCCTCTGATGACACAACAGGGGCAGAGCTGACGACATCATCAGATCCTCTGATGACACAACAGGGGCAGAGCTGACGACATCATCAGATCCTCTGATGACACAACAGGGGCAGAGCTGACGACATCATCAGATCCTCTGATGACACAACAGGGGCAGAGCTGACGACATCATCAGATCCTCTGATGACACAACAGGGGCAGAGCTGATAACATCATCAGATCCTCTGATGACACAACAGGGGCAGAGCTGACGACATCATCAGATCCTCTGATGACACAACAGGGGCAGAGCTGACGACATCATCAGATCCTCTGATGACACAACAGGGGCAGAGCTGACGACATCATCAGATCCTCTGATGACACAACAGGGGCAGAGCTGACGACATCATCAGATCCTCTGATGACACAACAGGGGCAGAGCTGACGACATCATCAGATCCTCTGATGACACAACAGGGGCAGAGCTGACGACATCATCAGATCCTCTGATGACACAACAGGGGCAGAGCTGACGACATCATCAGATCCTCTGATGACACAACAGGGGCAGAGCTGACGACATCATCAGATCCTCTGATGACACAACAGGGGCAGAGCTGACGACATCATCAGATCCTCTGATGACACAACAGGGGCAGAGCTGATGACATCATCAGATCCTCTGATGACACAACAGGGGCAGAGCTGACGACATCATCAGATCCTCTGATGACACAACAGGGGCAGAGCTGACGACATCATCAGATCCTCTGATGACACAACAGGGGCAGAGCTGACGACATCATCAGATCCTCTGATGACACAACAGGGGCAGAGCTGACGACATCATCAGATCCTCTGATGACACAACAGGGGCAGAGCTGACGACATCATCAGATCCTCTGATGACACAACAGGGGCAGAGCTGACGACATCATCAGATCCTCTGATGACACAACAGGGGCAGAGCTGACGACATCATCAGATCCTCTGATGACACAACAGGGGCAGAGCTGACGACATCATCAGATCCTCTGATGACACAACAGGGGCAGAGCTGACGACATCATCAGATCCTCTGATGACACAACAGGGGCAGAGCTGATGACATCATCAGATCCTCTGATGACACAACAGGGGCAGAGCTGACGACATCATCAGATCCTCTGATGACACAACAGGGGCAGAGCTGACGACATCATCAGATCCTCTGATGACACAACAGGGGCAGAGCTGACGACATCATCAGATCCTCTGATGACACAACAGGGGCAGAGCTGACGACATCATCAGATCCTCTGATGACACAACAGGGGCAGAGCTGACGACATCATCAGATCCTCTGATGACACAACAGGGGCAGAGCTGACGACATCATCAGATCCTCTGATGACACAACAGGGGCAGAGCTGACGACATCATCAGATCCTCTGATGACACAACAGGGGCAGAGCTGATGACATCATCAGATCCTCTGATGACACAACAGGGGCAGAGCTGACGACATCATCAGATCCTCTGATGACACAACAGGGGCAGAGCTGACGACATCATCAGATCCTCTGATGACACAACAGGGGCAGAGCTGATGACATCATCAGATCCTCTGATGACACAACAGGGGCAGAGCTGACGACATCATCAGATCCTCTGATGACACAACAGGGGCAGAGCTGACGACATCATCAGATCCTCTGATGACACAACAGGGGCAGAGCTGACGACATCATCAGATCCTCTGATGACACAACAGGGGCAGAGCTGACGACATCATCAGATCCTCTGATGACACAACAGGGGCAGAGCTGACGACATCATCAGATCCTCTGATGACACAACAGGGGCAGAGCTGATGACATCATCAGATCCTCTGATGACACAACAGGGGCAGAGCTGACGACATCATCAGATCCTCTGATGACACAACAGGGGCAGAGCTGACGACATCATCAGATCCTCTGATGACACAACAGGGGCAGAGCTGACGACATCATCAGATCCTCTGATGACACAACAGGGGCAGAGCTGACGACATCATCAGATCCTCTGATGACACAACAGGGGCAGAGCTGACGACATCATCAGATCCTCTGATGACACAACAGGGGCAGAGCTGACGACATCATCAGATCCTCTGATGACACAACAGGGGCAGAGCTGACGACATCATCAGATCCTCTGATGACACAACAGGGGCAGAGCTGACGACATCATCAGATCCTCTGATGACACAACAGGGGCAGAGCTGATGACATCATCAGATCCTCTGATGACACAACAGGGGCAGAGCTGACGACATCATCAGATCCTCTGATGACACAACAGGGGCAGAGCTGACGACATCATCAGATCCTCTGATGACACAACAGGGGCAGAGCTGACGACATCATCAGATCCTCTGATGACACAACAGGGGCAGAGCTGACGACATCATCAGATCCTCTGATGACACAACAGGGGCAGAGCTGACGACATCATCAGATCCTCTGATGACACAACAGGGGCAGAGCTGACGACATCATCAGATCCTCTGATGACACAACAGGGGCAGAGCTGACGACATCATCAGATCCTCTGATGACACAACAGGGGCAGAGCTTGACGACATCATCAGATCCTCTGATGACACAACAGGGGCAGAGCTGACGACATCATCAGATCCTCTGATGACACAACAGGGGCAGAGCTGACGACATCATCAGATCCTCTGATGACACAACAGGGGCAGAGCTGACGACATCATCAGATCCTCTGATGACACAACAGGGGCAGAGCTGATGACATCATCAGATCCTCTGATGACACAACAGGGGCAGAGCTGACAACATCATCAGATCCTCTGATGACACAACAGGGGCAGAGCTGACGACATCATCAGATCCTCTGATGACACAACAGGGGCAGAGCTGATGACATCATCAGATCCTCTGATGACACAACAGGGGCAGAGCTGACGACATCATCAGATCCTCTGATGACACAACAGGGGCAGAGCTGACGACATCATCAGATCCTCTGATGACACAACAGGGGCAGAGCTGACGACATCATCAGATCCTCTGATGACACAACAGGGGCAGAGCTGACGACATCATCAGATCCTCTGATGACACAACAGGGGCAGAGCTGACGACATCATCAGATCCTCTGATGACACAACAGGGGCAGAGCTGACGACATCATCAGATCCTCTGATGACACAACAGGGGCAGAGCTGATGACATCATCAGATCCTCTGATGACACAACAGGGGCAGAGCTGACAACATCATCAGATCCTCTGATGACACAACAGGGGCAGAGCTGATGACATAACCAGATACTCTGATGACACAACAGGGGCAGAGCTGACGACATCATCAGATCCTCTGATGACACAACAGGGGCAGAGCTGACAACATCATCAGATCCTCTGATGACACAACAGGGGCAGAGCTGACGACATCATCAGATCCTCTGATGACACAACAGGGGCAGAGCTGACGACATCATCAGATCCTCTGATGACACAACAGGGGCAGAGCTGACGACATCATCAGATCCTCTGATGACACAACAGGGGCAGAGCTGACGACATCATCAGATCCTCTGATGACACAACAGGGGCAGAGCTGACGACATCATCAGATCCTCTGATGACACAACAGGGGCAGAGCTGACGACATCATCAGATCCTCTGATGACACAACAGGGGCAGAGCTGACGACATCATCAGATCCTCTGATGATACAACAGGGGCAGAGCTGACGACATCATCAGATCCTCTGATGACACAACAGGGGCAAAGCTGATGACATCATCAGATCCTCTGATGACACAACAGGGGCAGAGCTGATGACATCATCAGATCCTCTGATGACACAACAGGGGCAGAGCTGACAACATCATCAGATCCTCTGATGACACAACAGGGGCAGAGCTGACGACATCATCAGATCCTCTGATGACACAACAGGGGCAGAGCTGACGACATCATCAGATCCTCTGATGACACAACAGGGGCAGAGCTGACGACATCATCAGATCCTCTGATGACACAACAGGGGCAGAGCTGACGACATCATCAGATCCTCTGATGACACAACAGGGGCAGAGCTGACGACATCATCAGATCCTCTGATGACACAACAGGGGCAGAGCTGATGACATCATCAGATCCTCTGATGACACAACAGGGGCAGAGCTGACGACATCATCAGATCCTCTGATGACACAAATGGTAAATGGTAAATGGAGCTTATTTATATAGCGCTTTCCAGCCCCCTGTGAGGAGCCCCAAAGCGCTTTACAATACCAGCCATCCACCCATTCATTCACACATTCATACACCGGTAGTGGTAGCCTGCCTTGCAAGGCGCCATCCAGACCTACCGGGAGCAACTTGGGGTTAAGTGTCTTGCCCAGGGACACAACAACACATGGTGGGCGGATGCGGGATTCGAACCTCCAACCTTCCGATCGAGGGTCGACTGCCATTACCACTGTGCCACGGCCGCCCCACAACAGGGGCAGAGCTGTTGACATCATCAGATCCTCTGATGACACAACAGGGGCAGAGCTGACAACATCATCAGATCCTCTGATGATACAACAGGGGCAGAGACAACATCATCAGATCCTCTGATGATACAACAGGGGCAGAACTGACAACATCATCAGATCCTCTGATGACACAACAGGGGCAGAGCTGATGACATCATCAGATCCTCTGATGACAAAACAGGGGCAGAGCTGACAACATCATCATATCCTCTGATGACACAACAGGGGTAGAGCTGACAACATCATCAGATCCTCTGATGACACAACAGGGGCAGAGCTGACAACATCATCAGATCCTCTGATGACACAACAGGGGCAGAGCTGACAACATCATCAGATCCTCTGATGACACAACAGGGGCAGAGCTGACAACATCATCAGATCCTCTGATGACACAACAGGGGCAGAGCTGACGACATCATCAGATCCTCTGATGACACAACAGGGGCAGAGCTGACGACATCATCAGATCCTCTGATGACACAACAGGGGCAGAGCTGATGACATAACCAGATACTCTGATGACACAACAGGGGCAGAGCTGACGACATCATCAGATCCTCTGATGACACAACAGGGGCAGAGCTGACAACATCATCAGATCCTCTGATGACACAACAGGGGCAGAGCTGACGACATCATCAGATCCTCTGATGACACAACAGGGGCAGAGCTGACGACATCATCAGATCCTCTGATGACACAACAGGGGCAGAGCTGACGACATCATCAGATCCTCTGATGACACAACAGGGGCAGAGCTGACAACATCATCAGATCCTCTGATAACACAACAGGGGCAAAGCTGAGGACATCATCAGATCCTCTGATGACACAACAGGGTCAGAGTTGACGACATCATCAGATCCTCTGATGACACAACAGGGGCAGAGCTGATGACATCATCAGATCCTCTGATGACACAACAGGGGCAGAGCTGACGACATCATCAGATCCTCTGATGACACAACAGGGGCAGAGCTGATGACATCATCAGATCCTCTGATGACACAACAGGGGCAGAGCTGACGACATCATCAGATCCTCTGATGACACAACAGGGGCAGAGCTGATGACATCATCAGATCCTCTGATGACACAACAGGGGCAGAGCTGACGACATCATCAGATCCTCTGATGATACAACAGGGGCAGAGCTGATGACATCATCAGATCCTCTGATGACACAACAGGGGCAGAGCTGATGACATCATCAGATCCTCTGATGACACAACAGGGGCAGAGCTGATGACATCATCAGATCCTCTGATGACACAACAGGGGCAGAGCTGACGACATCATCAGATCCTCTGATGACACAACAGGGGCAGAGCTGACAACATCATCAGATCCTCTGATGACACAACAGGGGCAGAGCTGACGACATCATCAGATCCTCTGATGACACAACAGGGGCAGAGCTGACGACATCATCAGATCCTCTGATGACACAACAGGGGCAGAGCTGACGACATCATCAGATCCTCTGATGACACAACAGGGGCAGAGCTGATGACATCATCAGATCCTCTGATGACACAACAGGGGCAGAGCTGACGACATCATCAGATCCTCTGATGACACAACAGGGGCAGAGCTGATGACATCATCAGATCCTCTGATGACACAACAGGGGCAGAGCTGACGACATCATCAGATCCTCTGATGACACAACAGGGGCAGAGCTGACGACATCATCAGATCCTCTGATGACACAACAGGGGCATGAGGACATCATCAGATCCTCTGATGACACAACAGGGGCAGAGCTGACGACATCATCAGATCCTCTGATGACACAACAGGGGCAGAGCTGATGACATCATCAGATCCTCTGATGATACAACAGGGGCAGAGCTGACGACATCATCAGATCCTCTGATGACACAACAGGGGCAGAGCTGACGACATCATCAGATCCTCTGATGACACAACAGGGGCAGTGCTGAGGACATCATCAGATCCTCTGATGACACAACAGGGGCAGAGCTGACGACATCATCAGATCCTCTGATGACACAACAGGGGCAGAGCTGACGACATCATCAGATCCTCTGATGACACAACAGGGGCAGAGCTGACGACATCATCAGATCCTCTGATGACACAACAGGGGCAGAGCTGACGACATCATCAGATCCTCTGATGACACAACAGGGGCAGAGCTGATGACATCATCAGATCCTCTGATGACACAACAGGGGCAGAGCTGACGACATCATCAGATCCTCTGATGACACAACAGGGGCAGAGCTGACGACATCATCAGATCCTCTGATGACACAACAGGGGCAGAGCTGACGACATCATCAGATCCTCTGATGACACAACAGGGGCAGAGCTGACGACATCATCAGATCCTCTGATGACACAACAGGGGCAGAGCTGACGACATCATCAGATCCTCTGATGACACAACAGGGGCAGAGCTGACGACATCATCAGATCCTCTGATGACACAACAGGGGCAGAGCTGATGACATCATCAGATCCTCTGATGACACAACAGGGGCAGAGCTGATGACATCATCAGATCCTCTGATGATACAACAGGGGCAGAGCTGACGACATCATCAGATCCTCTGATGACACAACAGGGGCAGAGCTGACGACATCATCAGATCCTCTGATGACACAACAGGGGCAGAGCTGACGACATCATCAGATCCTCTGATGACACAACAGGGGCAGAGCTGACGACATCATCAGATCCTCTGATGACACAACAGGGGCAGAGCTGACGACATCATCAGATCCTCTGATGACACAACAGGGGCAGAGCTGATGACATCATCAGATCCTCTGATGACACAACAGGGGCAGAGCTGACGACATCATCAGATCCTCTGATGACACAACAGGGGCAGAGCTGACGACATCATCAGATCCTCTGATGACACAACAGGGGCAGAGCTGACGACATCATCAGATCCTCTGATGACACAACAGGGGCAGAGCTGACGACATCATCAGATCCTCTGATGACACAACAGGGGCAGAGCTGACGACATCATCAGATCCTCTGATGACACAACAGGGGCAGAGCTGACGACATCATCAGATCCTCTGATGACACAACAGGGGCAGAGCTGACGACATCATCAGATCCTCTGATGACACAACAGGGGCAGAGCTGACGACATCATCAGATCCTCTGATGACACAACAGGGGCAGAGCTGATGACATCATCAGATCCTCTGATGACACAACAGGGGCAGAGCTGACGACATCATCAGATCCTCTGATGACACAACAGGGGCAGAGCTGACGACATCATCAGATCCTCTGATGACACAACAGGGGCAGAGCTGATAACATCATCAGATCCTCTGATGACACAACAAGGGCAGAGCTGACAACATCATCAGATCCTCTGATGACACAACAGGGGCAGAGCTGATGACATCATCAGATCCTCTGATGACACAACAGGGGCAGAGCTGACGACATCATCAGATCCTCTGATGACACAACAGGGGCAGAGCTGACGACATCATCAGATCCTCTGATGACACAACAGGGGCAGAGCTGACGACATCATCAGATCCTCTGATGACACAACAGGGGCAGAGCTGACGACATCATCAGATCCTCTGATGACACAACAGGGGCAGAGCTGACGACATCATCAGATCCTCTGATGACACAACAGGGGCAGAGCTGACGACATCATCAGATCCTCTGATGACACAACAGGGGCAGAGCTGACGACATCATCAGATCCTCTGATGACACAACAGGGGCAGAGCTGACGACATCATCAGATCCTCTGATGACACAACAGGGGCAGAGCTGACGACATCATCAGATCCTCTGATGACACAACAGGGGCAGAGCTGACGACATCATCAGATCCTCTGATGACACAACAGGGGCAGAGCTGACGACATCATCAGATCCTCTGATGACACAACAGGGGCAGAGCTGACGACATCATCAGATCCTCTGATGACACAACAGGGGCAAAGCTGACGACATCATCAGATCCTCTGATGACACAACAGGGGCAGAGCTGACGACATCATCAGATCCTCTGATGACACAACAGGGGCAGAGCTGACGACATCATCAGATCCTCTGATGACACAACAGGGGCAGAGCTGACGACATCATCAGATCCTCTGATGACACAACAGGGGCAGAGCTGATGACATCATCAGATCCTCTGATGACACAACAGGGGCAGAGCTGACGACATCATCAGATCCTCTGATGACACAACAGGGGCAGAGCTGACGACATCATCAGATCCTCTGATGACACAACAGGGGCAGAGCTGACGACATCATCAGATCCTCTGATGACACAACAGGGGCAGAGCTGACGACATCATCAGATCCTCTGATGACACAACAGGGGCAGAGCTGACGACATCATCAGATCCTCTGATGACACAACAGGGGCAGAGCTGACGACATCATCAGATCCTCTGATGACACAACAGGGGCAGAGCTGACGACATCATCAGATCCTCTGATGACACAACAGGGGCAGAGCTGACGACATCATCAGATCCTCTGATGACACAACAGGGGCAAAGCTGAGGACATCATCAGATCCTCTGATGACACAACAGGGGCAGAGCTGACGACATCATCAGATCCTCTGATGACACAACAGGGGCAGAGCTGACGACATCATCAGATCCTCTGATGACACAACAGGGGCAGAGCTGACGACATCATCAGATCCTCTGATGACACAACAGGGGCAGAGCTGACGACATCATCAGATCCTCTGATGACACAACAGGGGCAGAGCTGACGACATCATCAGATCCTCTGATGACACAACAGGGGCAGAGCTGATGACATCATCAGATCCTCTGATGACACAACAGGGGCAGAGCTGACGACATCATCAGATCCTCTGATGACACAACAGGGGCAGAGCTGAGACATCATCAGATCCTCTGATGACACAACAGGGGCAGAGCTGACAACATCATCAGATCCTCTGATGACACAACAGGGGCAGAGCTGACGACATCATCAGATCCTCTGATGACACAACAGGGGCAGAGCTGACGACATCATCAGATCCTCTGATGACACAACAGGGGCAGAGCTGACGACATCATCAGATCCTCTGATGACACAACAGGGGCAGAGCTGACGACATCATCAGATCCTCTGATGACACAACAGGGGCAGAGCTGACGACATCATCAGATCCTCTGATGACACAACAGGGGCAGAGCTGACGACATCATCAGATCCTCTGATGACACAACAGGGGCAGAGCTGACAACATCATCAGATCCTCTGATGACACAACAGGGGCAGAGCTGATGACATCATCAGATCCTCTGATGACACAACAGGGGCAGAGCTGACGACATCATCAGATCCTCTGATGACACAACAGGGGCAGAGCTGACGACATCATCAGATCCTCTGATGACACAACAGGGGCAGAGCTGACGACATCATCAGATCCTCTGATGACACAACAGGGGCAGAGCTGATGACATCATCAGATCCTCTGATGACACAACAGGGGCAGAGCTGACGACATCATCAGATCCTCTGATGACACAACAGGGGCAGAGCTGACGACATCATCAGATCCTCTGATGACACAACAGGGGCAGAGCTGACGACATCATCAGATCCTCTGATGACACAACAGGGGCAGAGCTGACGACATCATCAGATCCTCTGATGACACAACAGGGGCAGAGCTGACGACATCATCAGATCCTCTGATGACACAACAGGGGCAGAGCTGATGACATCATCAGATCCTCTGATGACACAACAGGGGCAGAGCTGACGACATCATCAGATCCTCTGATGACACAACAGGGGCAGAGCTGACGACATCATCAGATCCTCTGATGACACAACAGGGGCAGAGCTGACAACATCATCAGATCCTCTGATGACACAACAGGGGCAGAGCTGACGACATCATCAGATCCTCTGATGACACAACAGGGGCAGAGCTGACGACATCATCAGATCCTCTGATGACACAACAGGGGCAGAGCTGACGACATCATCAGATCCTCTGATGACACAACAGGGGCAGAGCTGACGACATCATCAGATCCTCTGATGACACAACAGGGGCAGAGCTGACGACATCATCAGATCCTCTGATGACACAACAGGGGCAGAGCTGACGACATCATCAGATCCTCTGATGACACAACAGGGGCAGAGCTGATGACATCATCAGATCCTCTGATGACACAACAGGGGCAGAGCTGACGACATCATCAGATCCTCTGATGACACAACAGGGGCAGAGCTGACGACATCATCAGATCCTCTGATGACACAACAGGGGCAGAGCTGACGACATCATCAGATCCTCTGATGACACAACAGGGGCAGAGCTGACGACATCATCAGATCCTCTGATGACACAACAGGGGCAGAGCTGACGACATCATCAGATCCTCTGATGACACAACAGGGGCAGAGCTGATGACATCATCAGATCCTCTGATGACACAACAGGGGCAGAGCTGACAACATCATCAGATCCTCTGATGACACAACAGGGGCAGAGCTGACGACATCATCAGATCCTCTGATGACACAACAGGGGCAGAGCTGACGACATCATCAGATCCTCTGATGACACAACAGGGGCAGAGCTGATGACATCATCAGATCCTCTGATGACACAACAGGGGCAGAGCTGACGACATCATCAGATCCTCTGATGACACAACAGGGGCAGAGCTGACAACATCATCAGATCCTCTGATGACACAACAGGGGCAGAGCTGACGACATCATCAGATCCTCTGATGACACAACAGGGGCAGAGCTGACGACATCATCAGATCCTCTGATGACACAACAGGGGCAGAGCTGACGACATCATCAGATCCTCTGATGACACAACAGGGGCAGAGCTGATGACATCATCAGATCCTCTGATGACACAACAGGGGCAGAGCTGACGACATCATCAGATCCTCTGATGACACAACAGGGGCAGAGCTGACGACATCATCAGATCCTCTGATGACACAACAGGGGCAGAGCTGACGACATCATCAGATCCTCTGATGACACAACAGGGGCAGAGCTGACGACATCATCAGATCCTCTGATGACACAACAGGGGCAGAGCTGACGACATCATCAGATCCTCTGATGACACAACAGGGGCAGAGCTGACGACATCATCAGATCCTCTGATGACACAACAGGGGCAGAGCTGACGACATCATCAGATCCTCTGATGACACAACAGGGGCAGAGCTGACGACATCATCAGATCCTCTGATGACACAACAGGGGCAGAGCTGACGACATCATCAGATCCTCTGATGACACAACAGGGGCAGAGCTGACGACATCATCAGATCCTCTGATGACACAACAGGGGCAGAGCTGACGACATCATCAGATCCTCTGATGACACAACAGGGGCAGAGCTGACGACATCATCAGATCCTCTGATGACACAACAGGGGCAGAGCTGACGACATCATCAGATCCTCTGATGACACAACAGGGGCAGAGCTGATGACATCATCAGATCCTCTGATGACACAACAGGGGCAGAGCTGATGACATCATCAGATCCTCTGATGACACAACAGGGGCAGAGCTGACGACATCATCAGATCCTCTGATGACACAACAGGGGCAGAGCTGACGACATCATCAGATCCTCTGATGACACAACAGGGGCAGACTGACAACATCATCAGATCCTCTGATGACACAACAGGGGCAGAGCTGACAACATCATCAGATCCTCTGATGATACAACAGGGGCAGAGACAACATCATCAGATCCTCTGATGATACAACAGGGGCAGAACTGACAACATCATCAGATCCTCTGATGACACAACAGGGGCAGAGCTGATGACATCATCAGATCCTCTGATGACACAACAGGGGCAGAGCTGACAACATCATCAGATCCTCTGATGACACAACAGGGGCAGAGCTGACAACATCATCAGATCCTCTGATGACACAACAGGGGCAGAGCTGACAACATCATCAGATCCTCTGATGACACAACAGGGGCAGAGCTGACAACATCATCAGATCCTCTGATGACACAACAGGGGCAGAGCTGACAACATCATCAGATCCTCTGATGACACAACAGGGGCAGAGCTGACGACATCATCAGATCCTCTGATGACACAACAGGGGCAGAGCTGACGACATCATCAGATCCTCTGATGACACAACAGGGGCAGAGCTGACGACATCATCAGATCCTCTGATGACACAACAGGGGCAGAGCTGACGACATCATCAGATCCTCTGATGACACAACAGGGGCAGAGCTGATGACATCATCAGATCCTCTGATGACACAACAGGGGCAGAGCTGACGACATCATCAGATCCTCTGATGACACAACAGGGGCAGAGCTGATGACATCATCAGATCCTCTGATGACACAACAGGGGCAGAGCTGACGACATCATCAGATCCTCTGATGACACAACAGGGGCAGAGCTGACAACATCATCAGATCCTCTGATGACACAACAGGGGCAGAGCTGACGACATCATCAGATCCTCTGATGACACAACAGGGGCAGAGCTGACGACATCATCAGATCCTCTGATGACACAACAGGGGCAGAGCTGACAACATCATCAGATCCTCTGATGACACAACAGGGGCAGAGCTGACGACATCATCAGATCCTCTGATGACACAACAGGGGCAGAGCTGACGACATCATCAGATCCTCTGATGACACAACAGGGGCAGAACTGATGACATCATCAGATCCTCTGATGACACAACAGGGGCAGAGCTGACAACATCATCAGATCCTCTGATGACACAACAGGGGCAGAGCTGATGACATAACCAGATACTCTGATGACACAACAGGGGCAGAGCTGACGACATCATCAGATCCTCTGATGACACAACAGGGGCAGAGCTGACAACATCATCAGATCCTCTGATGACACAACAGGGGCAGAGCTGACGACATCATCAGATCCTCTGATGACACAACAGGGGCAGAGCTGACGACATCATCAGATCCTCTGATGACACAACAGGGGCAGAGCTGACGACATCATCAGATCCTCTGATGACACAACAGGGGCAGAGCTGACGACATCATCAGATCCTCTGATGACACAACAGGGGCAGAGCTGACGACATCATCAGATCCTCTGATGACACAACAGGGGCGCAGACCAGACGTCGGGTGCTCCAGGCAGTTAAGTCCTGCTGAAGTCTCCCCCTTTTGCGATAGACCAGTGCTCCACAAACGCCAAAAAAGCAAAGCGCTGCCATCATCATAATCCAATATAATCCAAGATTTCTTCACCTCCACAGAGCACACCCAGAAATCCACGGAATCCATGGCGGAATCCATGGCGTATCCTCCGTCACTCTGTGAGGGTGGAAAGGCTCTCCTTGTGCCTTCTTCTGTAGAGATCTTGTTTGTAGAATCGAATGCCCAAACCTCCAATCCATCTTAATTTGCGTTCGAGGTGCTCAGCTGTGGAGCTGCCAGCAGCATGGGGGGGGGAAGGACAGGAGAGGGAAGAGGTTGCGACTGCCTCCGTTGAGAGCAAGGTTAACAGTTTAGTCCTGTGTATAAAGTAATGCTAATTTTTGTTTTGTTTATGACCTTGTTTAGGTCAGGGTTTTTTTCACCTCCTGTTCCCACCCAGGATGATGGCAAGCTACCGGACCCCCGCAGCTGTGCGGTAGGACTTAAATTGCACCAAACTATTTGTTTTTTTCTGGACATATTACCCTGGATCATGAACTACAAACTACCAGATTATTGATTGATGGACCTTTAATCATCCGGGATTCAAGAACTGATTTAAAATAGAAAAAAAAAGAACTCTTGGGTGTAATCAGGGTCTGTTTTGTTGTGTGTATTTTGTCTATTGGTTATACTCAAAGAAAATGATTATTATTACAAACAATATTATTATAAATACCTTCCTGTCTATTGGTTATACTCAAAGAAAATGATTATTATTACAAACAATATTATTATAAATACCTTCCTAAGTCTATACAATACAAACAACTTAAAACTTGCTTCTTGTCTGATGGTGTTTTATTTTAGAATTAGCGGTTTAGAATTTAGCTTCCCCTAATTTTCATAAGACATTAGTGCTTTTGAAATTGCGGACCTAAATAAATTAATTAGTGCTTTAGAAATAGCGGAACTAATTTTTGGATTAGCGCTGCCCAGCACTGCTGGAAAGATTTAAACTAGACCAACGGGTCCCTGTGAAAACCTGCCAACGCCTTTTAGGCCTCTTGGTGGCAGCCATTCCCTGTGTGCCACACGCATTACTGAAAATGCGGCCCATACAAGTATGGCTAAACCAACTAATACAACCCGACCTGCCTAATCAAGCAGGAAAGGTTAGGATAGATTCAGAGTGCCTGAAGGCCCTGGAACCCTGGAGAGATTTGTCCGTTTTCACAGAAGGGGTCTCACTGGGAAGGGTGTCATCTCGTGTAGTCATCACGACGGACGCCTCAAAAACAGGATGGGGGGGGGGCGATCTGTAGAAATCCGAAGGAAGCGAGATTACATATCAACTTCCTGGAGTTGTTGGCTGTATTTCTGTCATTAAAATACTTCTTCAACAAAGGTCTGATTGCTGGACAACACATCCTGGTGAAATCAGATAACAGGACCACAGTGTCCTTCATCAACAGAGAGGGAGGGACAAGGTCCCGGGCCCTCCTAGGACTGGCGCAGAGGATGCTCACATGGTGTGCTCCAAGAATCTTGTCACTTAGGGCGACTCATGTCCCTGGTGAACTAAATTATGGAGCGGACGCCCTCTCAAGAGGACCTCTTTTGGCATCAGAATGGAGCCTGAACCCACAGATTGTGGAACAGGTCTGGTCACGATTTGGGAAAGCCTCTGTGGACCTGTTCGC
>JBBPBX010011607.1:32871-46068 GCA_038048925.1 Garcialebias charrua | reverse complement strand
ACAGTTGACATCATAACCATTAGGTTTGCTCTCATTTTTGCATCTTTGACAAATGCCTGCTGAGTTGTTTGCACAACGCTTCATTTCTCATATTTGAAGTTTTTAGGCAGATAGTCAAGTTACTGTGACAAATACAAGCAACCAGAGAGAGAACATGTCCAAAACAAGCAACTAGTTTCTGAAGAACAGTCCAGTCACTGCACTTTTCTCACTGAGTTTAAAGCATTGCGAGGGAAGTAGATCCCTTTAATGGCGTTGCTTTGTCTTGTCAGCTCTTTGAAGGAAAGAGGAAGATGAAGGAGAATAATGCTTGTGATAAGACAAACACAATAATTCTTAGACAATATGCATAGAAAAACAAAATAAATATTTATACAAATTCATGGTTGTTCTACTTTTGAAGAAGGAACCCAAAGTAAAATTCAGAATAAGTACCCTTTTCCACAGCATATACTGCTTTCTTTGTCTTATCACATGGACAGTTCCTTTTTCTGTAGGACTGTATCTCTCCTATAGAACAAAAAGGGTCAGTCTAAAATAATAAAGTTGATCAAACCTGTTCATTTTACATAACCAGCAAATAATAATTGAAAAAGAACAAATAGTTTATTTTTTGCACGTCTTTATGCTCACCCCTGTATTTTAATGCTAAATGGGTTATATTGGGCATTTTGGAATGAACAATACACATTTAAAATAAACAAAAAATAATTTATAGTTGAACTAATGTGCTTACCAGAACCAAATAGTTTTGTGAATTTTTAAGCTCTTAAAATCCAACAAATTCTAGTCTCGGTTTGGTGTCTGATAGAAACAGATCCTGTTTTTGTCACTTGAAAAGGAGGCTCCGAGTCAACATGTGCAGCAGGTCTGAATTTAATTTGTCTGTTTTGCCAACAACAGAAAACAGAGCGACGTCTCAAAACTCTTTTAAAGAGCAGCTCTAAAACCAGGTCTGAGCTTGCCCTTTCAAAGAACCACATTAAATGAAACAGCTGAAACTGTAGGCGTGGGACACTGAAACTCCATACAATCATTTCAAGTCAAGGAGTTTTCTCCCTAATGATACCAATAAAAGTTGCATTCAAGTGAATGGCCGACAGCTTGTTGATGATTTTGTAGTGCATGAGTACTGCCAGAAACGAAGAAGACACGATTGTCTGAAATAGAAATGATTTTTGTGAGATGACCAAGAAACTGCAGGACTGGGAGTCTTGACTTGGAACGCAGGATCTTCCTCAGCCGAGGACTGTTCCTCTGGATCCATGCCATGACCAATGCTGTTCTCGACTGGTTCAAGTCCACAGTTGTTAGTGGTGGGCTTGTGGGTAGAGCTTCTTTGTTCTCCCCAAGTTAGCTATAGGACCTGTGGGAGGACCTGGGTCCTCCACCACAGTGGTGATTGAAAGAACATTCTTCTCCCCATTTTGGTCCTTTTCTGCAGATTTCAGTAGGCGTTACATCTCATCACTATCTTGCTGAGAAAGAGAAGAAGACTTACGGTTCCTCTCTTTCTTCATATTCTGGTCCCACTTGGACTTTGAAGCTTTTCCAGATCCTCTTCAGTTGGAAAGCGACAGTCATCTGTCTTGATGTCTGCAATGGTCATGTGACCCCTATATTGACTGGCTCAGGTGAGCACCTGTCTCTCCGAGTGTCTCAGTCAGATCTTACATTTTGACACAGTGCACTAACATAAGTGAAGTAATAAATGCAAACACACAAGAAATCAAACTGGAGAAACTCTTTAGAGATTAATCCTGTTAGATCACATTGGAAAAATATGCAATAAAATTCATTATATCCTGTTCAGTGATGACGTGTTCTCACTTCTGCCTCATTGTTTTAAAGTTACAAACATCATTTTTTGTTTTGCACACTTTTTTGTTAATGTGTTAATCATTGATTTACCAGAAAAGGTATTTTGTTACAATCATAACGTCAACACTTTTTAAATTATTGATCTTTCAGAGCTCTGCATAAGGTGGTGTGTATGGGAAGAAGGGCTCTGTCTTACGCCATCGCCAAAAGGATGGCTGTGCTCAACAGGCTGGACCTCAAAGACTCTGATGGAATGGTAAATATATTTCCCTGCATTGCTGCTTCTGATTGAGTCTTTGCATGCATTTGAGTGAAGACATCTATTTGTCAGTGCATGTTTAGCTCAGTTTAACATAGACTAACATGTTGCACCAGGATGATATTAACCATTGTTTCACATGTATCTCTCTGTATCCACAGACTGCCCTCCTCTACGCAGCAAAGCACAACCAGCACCTCATGGTGGCAGATTTGATCAGTTTGGGAGCAGACGTCAATGGGAAGAACAACTTGGGAAAGACCTGCCTCCACCTGAGTGCTGAGAACGGCTACATGAGAGTCTTGGAGGTAGGAGCCTTTGTTTTTATCTTTTCTACTGCTTCAAATGTGCTCAAGTCATTTCTGTGGTACACTTGTTTTTTTACTCAACAATAGTTGGATTTGGTTTAAACTGAGAGTCCAACATCATATTGTTTATTTTTAATGCCACTATATTGTAAATAAGACATAACTAAAATAGTTTTCTGTTTATTTAGATTTTTCTTGCCTGAAATGCTTTCAGTAGCTCACATGTCAAACCATGATCGTTTTGGATGAGCAGCACTCTTAAACATATTTGTGTACGGATTACTATGCATTCAGTTTCTACACGATTCATTTCACCTGTAAAGAAGAACATCCTTAAAAATTGGAAGCTCGTGTTAACATCTTGGAAAAAAGCCAACTAAGCTGGTTTTCATAGCAGCAGATAACATGCTCATGGCTCTGAGTTCAAGGCCTTTGTTCTTCAATGTGTTTTGTCCTTCCATTGATCTGACTGGGTAATTTATGTTGTGTGCTTTAGACAAGCTATTCCTTTTGCATTTGTTAAAACTCTTTTCTGTTCTGTTCTGGACATATCTGAAGTCAGTACAGACATTAAAGCTCTATCTGATAACTGAGTGACTGATTTATTGAATTCACACATAATTTGAATCAACTTCTTGGATCATTTCCTATTTTTCAGTAGAAACATCAAAAAGAAATTAAGGTGATGTTTGAACTTGCAAACAAACAAAAAAAAATTCTCGAATTTTGGCACATTATGCCGTTGAACCTTCTACATCGATGTTTTCCTCCAAGGAGTATCTCATACTCTCATTCCTAAAATCAAATTAACTATTAAATCTCACAAGGAATGTGATGCCAGGGCATGTTGCTGAACTGAAACTTGGACCTTACTTCTTTTAAGTTGGACAAAAGGATCCATTAAATGACAGACGGCAAGTCTTAAGCTTGTAGGACCAGTATGGTCTCTGGACAGTTTTTTGTAGTTTTAAGTACATTTCTCAGAATTGCCTTTGTTTTGTTTCATTTTGTTTTTAACGTAAAACTACAGCTGCTATGGTATATCTGATTTGATCCAGACACATGAAAACATGATGGTTCTTGCCAACAGCTGCTTATTGCTTGTGATGTTTCTAACCAGTCTGTTTTTATTTATTAGGTTCTAAGACAAGCAATGATGGATGGTGTGCATATTGATGTTGAAGCCACAGATAACTCTGGTAGGTTTTGTCTCTTCTCAGATTCTTCATTCATAAAACAAAGTGAATTAGGAGTTGTGTGCAGCGAGTAGCAAGAGGTATACCCTGTATATTTACTCAATTAGATGACTTCATAATGTTCTTGATGTACATACAGTAGTTCTGAGCAATGGTGTCCAAAATTGTGGTCAGGGCCCCCCGTGGGCCACAAAACACCAAGCAGGGGTCTTGATATGATCTTCAGAAGTCAAACACTACATGTTGAAAATACACTTAATGAAACTGATATTACAATTGCAAAAGAGTTAAATCTGGTCATCTGCACAGTTTCTTTTCGAGAGAAATGCTTCATCTTTCATCCAAAACACTTCACCAGTCTGAGGCCTGCCACCAAGACCTGTCTTATAAATAGAACCTCCTTGATGGTTTTCAAACCAGTCTGCTGGGGAATTCACAGAAACTGACTTTACACGTGCAAAATGGGACCATCAGTCTAAACAATCGATCATCAGTGCATAACCATCAATTGTTTTAGGTAAAATGGCCGCTTACTTCTCACTGAACCAGCCTGATGATAACCTAGCCAAAATGGTTTCAAAGAAAGAGAAAAGGTATGCTGAATCATCCATCACAAAAAATTTTTTAAATCATGTTGCCAGGTTGTCTTCAGGCTGGTTCAGTGAGTAGCAAGCGGCCATTTTGCCTATAACATTTGATTGTTATGCATTAATGATTGATTGTTTAGACTGATGGTCCTCCATGTTTCATGTGTAAAGTCAGTTTCTGTGAACTCCACAGCAGACTGGTTTGAAACTCATCCAGGAGGTGCTATTTATAAGACAGATCTTGGTGGTGGGCCTCAGACTGATGAAGTCTTTCAAATGAAAGAAGAAATGTTTCTTCCTAAAAGAAACTGTCCAGATGATCTGATTAACATTTTTGTGATTTATCTACCTGGATGATTGAGCTTACTGTTCCTTGATCTTACAATGTTCAGAAATGTGGCAATTATAAAGCTAGATTTCTATACGAGTACATTTGATCTCATTAGCAGACTTGTTTTGCACTAAAGGTTGGAGCTATAACTGTTCCTTTGTTCCAGGAATGAGCGTCCTGCAGTGTGCTGCTGTAGCTCTGAAGACCAGCATGAGTGAGGGTAAAAGCAGCATGTGTTCAGATCACAGCCACCTGCAGACACTGCGCCAAGAGCACATGATGGAGACACTGGAGTGTCTGCTGCAGATTGACAGCTACATGCATACCACAGTCTGCCATTCTGTTACAGGTATAAATCTCACAGACTTGTTGCAGGTTATTTTAATAATCAGATACTAATCTGATTAAGATCTTTTTCTGAAACTGTTTTATAAATTGCCGTTCATTCATGAACAATGACTTAAATATGGTACCGTAATTTTTATAGTAAACAGTAGTCAGAACTAAGTACTGTGAAGTATGTTTTTAATAGCTGTTCTCTTCACAGTACTCTTGATTTTGTAGCTCATTTCATAAAACAAGTTGTTATGTTGGGCAGCACAGTGGCGCAGTTGATAGAGCTGCTGCCTCTCAGCGAGCAGGTTCAAATCCCGGTCTGGGGGCCTTTCTGGGTGGAGTTTGCATGTTCTCTGTGCATGCGTGGGTTTTCTCCAGGTGCTCCGGTTTCCTTCCACAGTCCAAAAGCATGCATGTTAGGCTGATTGGTAACTCTAAATGATGACTTTATCATTCAATAAGTCATGTCCCTAGGTGAGAGAGAGTGAATGATTGTTTGTCTCATTTGTCTCTATGTGTCCCTGTGATGGACTGGAGACCTGTCCAGGGTGTACCTCACCCCTGACACAGTGATAGCTGGATATGGGCACCAGTGAACCCATGACCCAAAAAGAAAGAAGTGGTAAAGATGATGGATGGCTGGATGGATGGATGGATGGATAGATAGATGGATGGAGGATCGATGGATGGATGGATGGATGGAGGATGGATGGAGGATGGATGGATGGATGGATGGATGGATGGATGGATGGATGGAAAATGTTTTGTCAGAAAACTTGTCTCAAGCAGTCAGAGCAGACAGGAGAGGTTACCACAATGAAATTGTATAATTAATGCTCTAAACATTAAAGCTACTGTATGTAGTTTTTGGAACACGCTGGAACTTAGAAACATTTTGAACAGAGACACGTTTCTGGTCCCTCCCCCTTGCTCTCGGCTGAACTTCAGCTCAGCCTCCTTAGCTCCGCCTCCACTGCATGTCCTGTCGCAGCCGCTGCCATATTCTGTGTTTATATGTTAATAAAACGTTCTAAAAAATAAAATAAAAACATGGAGCGCTGGTCCAGCACACCAGAACACCAGGAAATCTGCAGAGCCTCGCGCAGCCACGTTGAACCCGAGTTTAATTCGCTCGTGACAAATTCATTCATTTCCTCATCATTTCAGTCATGGAGTCAGCGGAGGAGGAAGCGATCACTTGACTTTTGGCAAAAAAACAAAAGAAAAGTCCAGATCAGGGATGAAGAAGGGGAATTTAATACATTTGTGTCACATACAAAACAGTCCTGCATCGCTTTGCAATCCTTTGAACGAGAACGTGCGCGGCCGCTGGGGCTGGGACAGGCGGGGGCGTGGGTTAGGAGCGTGAGAAGCTCTGTTTTTATTGGCTGGTTAAAAACTCTGTTTTTATTGGCTGGTTAACGGCGGGTCACTGTGGGTTTTTAGAAATGCTTTTAGTAACACCTGGAGAAGCAAGGGGACTATAGTTTTTTTCAGAGATTACTTGTCTAACATCAGTCTGTCAGGAGATAGTGACAGAGTGAAGAAATATGTTAAATACATATTTTTAGAAAAGTTACATATAGCAGCTTTAAGTAGAGTGACTTTTTTTTCTGGATCTTGGGTAGAAAGCAGTAAATCTGAAAAAACTTGATTAAACACCATTTTAGATTTAATTTAATATATAAAGTGCAAATAGTAAAAAAGAAAAAGCCAATGAAGTCAAATTAGTCTATTTCTGAAGCTCAATAAAAGCTCTATGTGTTTTGCCTCCAATCATCCACTAATTTGTTTTGTTCTTCTTCAGGGCGGCTGGAGTATGAAGCCCAAAGTTGGTTGAACAGCCAGCTCGTTTGCCCGGCAGGGCATTTTGGAACCCCGACGGTAATGTTCTGAGTTAGTTCAGGCTTGACTACAGCTGTGAGGGACTGTCAGTTAGTCCTTTTCTGCACAAGTATGTGTTCAGGCCTGTTATGTATGTAAAGCATCTAATGTTCAGTGCAGGTAAAAACACCTGACTTGCAATCAAGTGTTTTATTGCAGCCTGCACAGAAATGTTTGATGCACAATGTCTGGTTTCTGTGAAACTTCCATAGTTTGTTACATAGGTGTAACAAATTGTCCTCAAGAAACTGTGTCCCCTCAGATTCCAGTGTTGGATGGCAGTGTTGTTATTATACAGTACAGTAGTGCAGTGACAGGTATTCAGGTCAATAAATTAGTAACAGTTTCTCTTATTAAATTAAAAAATAAACGTTCAATCAACTAGAAGCTTTTAAAGGTTTTTTTCCTCTTGAAGCTGTGGTGTCACATAGAGTAATTGTTTTGCATCAATCTGAGATTGGAAGATTTAAATTAGTAAAATATAGTGCAGGTGAAAAAAGAAGGTCTTAGTATGTATTTTATGCAAGTTAGCTGTTAAAAATAACTTCATGTTTATCACAGCTGGACAAAGAAATTCCTTTGTTCATATTATGCTCAGGTCCAAAGAAAACCCTCAGTCTTCTTTAATTTTAGAATCTGAAAATTGTCGTCAAGTCAAATTTAGTGTATTTTAACACATGCTTGTAGAGTAATCATTTAATTATTGTCATTCAACTTTATGATTAAGAATAGTTTCATCTGCATACTAACTAATTTTATTGAATGATATCTAAAATATTTACCGGTAACATGAAAAGCATTTGTCCAAGAATTCACCCATGTGGAACTCCTTGACTAACTCTGGCACATGATAAACATTTATCATGAGAACATATTTAACATTCTCAAGTGATGTTTCTGTGCTGGGCTCTAAAGATGGAGTGACCTCAAGTTTATCTTACAATGCAGATTCAAGCAAATGTAGTTAATGGCTGTGCTTTGTTAACATTAATAAACCCCATAAATGGGCCTATATTCTTTCAATATGTATAATTTAATTATTTATTAGTGTGATATTGTCCTTCCAACTGGAATCCAGCTGGACTGTAGCCATAAAATTCACAAAATGGGTCTTTGTGGAGACATGGTTTATAGAGGACATTAAGTATTAAGTTGTAATGGGAAGTTTGACTGCCTTCCCACAATGCCAAACGTTTTAAAATAAAAATAGAAGAAACATTCTTCTATGTCTGTTTGTGTATGTAATTTTCTTTAAATCTTGTATGTTTTAACATGTAAGGTTTTTGAGTTCAGCTTTGTCAGGTATAATGCATGACATTCAGTGTCTCCTAGCATTTACTTATTATGGAGCCACTTGGAGGGTAAAACCAGTAAAGGTGTGTTCGCTGAAAAGAGAGGAGTTGAAAACTTGTTTAAACTGTGCACATTTTATTATATTGTATAAATGTGTTGTGTATTTGTACCAAAATATTTGGATTTAATTTGGTCAGCTTTGATCAGTTTTTGTGAAAGTTATTTTGTACCTATTTATTTTTTATATTATTTTAGGAAATCTCTTGGGTTTTCTTCTTTTTAACATGGATCAAATATCATGTTTCAGTAGAAAATAAGTGTGATTTCTTGGTCCATCCCTCCTTAGTTAAAGCTGACATTTTCACACTTTTACCAGGTTCGCTCATGGCCTCTTACAGTATGTGCTGATGGGTAACAATGAAGTTTTGTCACATTATTGTAAAGATATGAAGAGCCTTGCATTTAAAACTGGAGGTAGAACCAAGCTCATTAAAAGTACACTGTTGTTATGCATCATTAGTAATTTTTGTTATGTTTAATATGCTTTGTTACATGTATTATATATATTTTGTCATGAAAGTCACCTGTTGCCAGTGTAAGGTTGCAAATATTTTAAATAATGTAAAGCAAAACAAATGTGTATGTTTAAAAAAAGAATAAAGCATGTTTCTAAGCATTTTGTTTTCTTAAGTTTTTTTTTTAAAACTTTTTGTTAAGTTGACTAAAGCTCAGCCAAGTAAACAACACTAGCAATAAAACTATTTACCCATTGAAAACCATTGGATGAATTCAGGAAATGAAAAATTACAAATCAATGAAACAACTCACACTCAAAATGGATAAAATATACAGTGAAATGAACAAATACATTAGAACATGACAACATATGAAGACTCAGAACCTAAAATATATAATGTTGAAAATGTGATTGATGCAATTTTTTTCCTGTAATAAAAGATAGCGAATATTATAATGAAGAGCAGTTTAATGACATCAATATATCAAATGGAGTTCTCTCTATTATTCACTTTAATAGCAGAAGTATAAATGCAAACATATCCAAAATAACAGATTACTTAAAACAGTTAAATAGAACTTTTACGATAATAGCGCTGTCAGAGACATGGCTCAATGATGATAACACAAGTAATATTCACATCGAGGGGTATGAATTATATCATATGAACAGAAATAATAAAAGAGGTGGTGGAGTCGCTCTATTTGTCAATAATGAAATAAAATGTAAATTAAATAGTGAAATGTCAATAATAGTTGATAATATTATGGAAATGATAACAATAGAAATAATAAACAAAAACGATAAAAACATAATAATAAGTTGTGTATATAGATCACCAGGAGCAAATATAGAAATATTCACGGATAAAATCTTGGAGCTAATGGAGAAGAGTTTTAATAAAAATGTTTTTTTGTGTGGAGACTTTAACATTGATATGGGAAATAAAACAGATTCAAATAACATAAGCACATTTATAAACTCAATGTACAGTTTAAATATGTATCCATTGATATCAAAGCCAACAAGAATTACAACTCATAGTGCCACAATAATTGATAATATTTTCACAAATATAACAAATGGGGATGTGATAGGTGGTATTTTAACGACCGACTTAACAGTTTTCACAATCTATAAAAATGATCAAATCCTCACAAAAGCAGTTGCAACGAAGAAAAAGATCATAAACACGTCAAAAAGAGTTTTGGAAAAATTGAAAGAGGATCTGGATAAACAAGACTGGAGTGATGTGTATGTTGATGATGCGAACAGAGCATATGATGAGTTTATGAATATCTTGGAGGCTCTGTATGAAAAGAATTGTGTGCAAACAAATTACACAAAGAGAAATACGGTTGATCAACCATGGATGACAAAAGGGTTGAGAAATGCTTGTAAAAAAAGAATTATTTGTATTCATGTTTCTTGAAATTGCGAAGTCAGAGCGCTGAAGAAAAATATAAAAAGTATAAAAATAAATTAGTAGGGATTATAAGGAAACATAAGAAAGAATATTATAGTAAATTATTAGATAAAAGTAATGGTGATATGAAAGCAACATGGCGAGTAATGAATAGTGTCCTGAAGAATCATAAAACAAAAACTGGTATTTCAAAATACTTTGTAAAAGACAACGATGAAATTCATGATGAAAATGAAATTGTAAATGAATTTAATCAATATTTTGTGAATGTTGGATCAAGCCTGCGTCCGCAGTGAAGCGGGCGCTGTACCGGTCTGTTGTGGTGAAGAGAGAGCTGAGTCAAAAGGCAAAGCTCTCAATTTACCGATCGATCTATGTTCCTACCCTCATCTATGGTCATGAGCTCTGGGTTATGACCGAAAGAACGAGATCTCGGATACAAGCGGCTGAAATGAGTTTTCTCCGCAGGGTGTCTGGACTCTCCCTTAGAGATAGGGTGAGAAGCTCAGTCATCCGGGAGGGACTCGGAGTAGAGCCGCTGCTTCTCCACATCGAGAGGAGCCAGTTGAGGTGGCTCGGGCATCTGGTTAGGATGCCTCCTGGACGCCTCCCTGGTGAGGTGTTCCGGGCATGTCCCACCGGGAGGAGACCCAGAGGAAGACCCAGGACACGCTGGAGGGACTATGTTTCTCGGCTGGCCTGGGAACGCCTTGGGATTCCCCCAGAGGAGCTGCTCCAAGTGGCTGGGGAGAGGGAAGTCTGGGCCTCCCTACTTAGGCTGCTACCCCCGCGACCCGACCCCGGATAAGCGGAAGAAAATGGATGGATGGATGGATGGATGGATCAAGCCTTGCAGCTAAAATACCAAAAGCAGATAATAATGTGATCCATTCAATTAAAGGTTGTGCAAATAGTATTTTTCTAAATGGAACTAACAAAGAGGAAATAATGAATGTAGTAAAAAATCTTACAGACAAGAGATCAAGGGACTGGGTGGACATGGATATGATGTTTGTAAAGGACATAATGAGCCATGTTATTGAGCCGTTTACATACATATGTAATTTATCATTTTCAACAGGAATATTTCCAGATAATATGAAAGTAGCTAAGGTAGTTCCTCTTTTTAAAAATGGTGATAAATGTGTGTTCAACAATTATAGACCTATATCCTTGTTACCACAGTTTTCAAAAATTCTTGAAAAACTATTTGTAAACAGACTAGATCAATTTATAGATAAACAAAATATTCTAAGCAACAGTCAGTATGGGTTTAGAGCAAAAAACTCTACATCAATGGCTCTCATGGAATTAATGGAACAAATAACTACTGCTGTCGATCAAAAACAATATTGTATCAGTATTTTTGTTGATTTAAAAAAAGCATTTGATACTATTGATCACACCATTCTCCTTGAAAAATTGAACAAATATGGTATTAGAGGACCAGCATTACAGTGGGTATCTAGCTACTTGAAAGATAGGAAACAATTTGTACAAATAAATGATGTAAGATCTGACCTCTGTAATATCACATGTGGAGTTCCCCAAGGCTCTGTACTTGGACCAAAGCTATTTATTTTATATGTGAATGACTTGGTAAATGTGTCAGGACTCCTTAAATGTGTACTTTTTGCTGATGATACCACATTTTTCTGTTTAGGTGAAGATATAGAACAAATGTTGGAATTGATAAAGACAGAATTTGTCAAGATACAAACTTGGTTTAAAATAAATAAATTATCATTAAATCTAGAAAAAACTAATTACATGATATTCAGTAATAAAAAGAAAACTGTTGATGTTCCACTCAAAATTGAGGGTGTTGAGATTTGTAGAGTGAGTGAGGTGAAGTTTTTGGGTGTTATCATTGATGACAAACTGACATGGAAACAACACATAAATTCTGTAAGAATAAAAATAGCTAAATCGATTGCAGTACTGTACAAAGTCAGAGACCTATTGAATGATAAAGCTCTGTATTTGTTGTATAACACAATCATTGTTCCACACTTAATCTATTGTATTGATGTTTGGGGGAATGCGTGTAAAACAATCACAAAGCCTATTTTTGTATTACAGAAAAGAGCTGTAAGAATTATCACTAGAAAACATTACTGTCATCCATCAAGTACATTATTTTATCAACTGAAGTTATTGAAGTTCCATGATTTGGTAGACTATAATATTTTATCAGTTATGTATAGGGCTCAAAATAATGCATTACCTTTAAATATCCAAATGCATTTTGTTAAAAGACAAAGTTGTTATAATCTTAAGGGGACAGAGATGTTTGTAAAACCACAATTCAGAACTAGTTTGAAGGGACGTTCTACCTCAATCCAGGGAATTAGATTATGGAATGGCTTGGAGAATGTAGTTAAAAATGCCAAGTCAAGGTCTACATTTAAGAAAATGATCAAAACGAATGTGTTAAAAAATATATATGAAATAGCGTAATGTGTATTGTATTAGTTAGAAAATTAGAAAGAGTTAGTCATTTTGTACTGTTGGTTGAAGATTATTATTGTTTAATCTGATTGTTGGAAAAAAGGGGCAGATATAATAAGATTTATTCTTCTTTCTGCTACCTTTCATTTTTTTATATTTTGTACATTATCATTTATGGGATTGTCTTGTATTGTTTCTTTTGTAAAAAAAATGAACAAATTTAATAAACATAAACATAAACAAAACATTTGAGAATTTTTTTTTTTCAACAAAATGATTTAAGTTCAAGGGGAACATATGTTTGCATCCAGTCTTAGTATAAGTGAATCCTGCAGGCAAGTCAACATTTTGTCCCCTTTTAAATTTCAGTTAAAACAAGATTTAAGCTGAAACGTACTCTGTCGGGTTTGGGTGCATTTGTCCCAAGTGTTGCACAACTTGAGGTTTATCAGGAAAAATCTCATGTTACTTCAGTCATCTTTTGATTATCCAGTTTCACCTCCGGCTTGTTTTTGTGAAGCAAAATAAATCAAGTTGTATAAGTCAGGCAGGTTATTACACCTCAGTGAATGCCAGGAAGATGTTTTCAGTTTTGTTTTTATTGCAGCAACAGATGAAGGGCAGATTGTGAAACCTTTTTTTAATTAATTGCCTGTTCAAATATATTTACTTGATTTGATAGTCTTAAGACATTGCACAAATCAAATGCAATTAGCCTGTGTGTATAAATATACACACGCACATACACACACACACACATATATATACAGTATATATATATATATATA
>JBBPBX010011607.1:12811-32680 GCA_038048925.1 Garcialebias charrua | reverse complement strand
AGAGAGACAGAGACAGACAGAGAGAGACAGAGAGAGAGAGAGACAGAGAGACAAAGAGACAGAGAGAGACAGAGAGAGAGAGAGACAGAGAGACAAAGAGACAGAGAGAGACAGAGAGAATGGCATCAGTTTTCACCAGCTCATTACAGTCTAGCACTTTGGTGAGGCTTGCCACCAGGATCTGTCTTATAAATAGCATTTCCTTGATGTTTCTCAAGCCAACCTGCTGTGGCGTTCCACTGATGATTGACTGTTTTGGACTGATGGTCCTTTCTGCATGTGTAAAGTCAGTTTCTGGCAACTCAACAGCAGGCTTGCTTGAAACACATCCAGGAGGTGCTATTTATAAGACAGATCTTGGTGGCAGGCCTCAGACTTAGTCATTCAGATGAAAGACAAAACATTTCTCCCCCAGCAAATAAAAAAATATATTAAAAAAACTGTCCAGATGATCTGATTTAATTTAACCTTTATTTGTGATGTGATTTAGAAACTATTTATCACCCTCTTCCTCCTCCTAATTTCTAAACCAACATTAACAGTTCTATTTAATGCCTCAGAGCAGAGTTTGACCAAGTCAAGCTAAGTGTTAAAGAGGCTGAGAACTGGCTGTCTTTATGCTCAGATGAGGGGGAGGCTCTGTGTGGGACCATGGTGCAATTGAAACATGAGGTGGATGGGCTGAGAAAAAGGCTTGAATCCACGGAAGGGAATATGAAATGGAGCAATATTAGGATTATTTGAGTTCCTGAATTGTCGAGCTTGTGCACCCCTACAGTGATATAGACGTTGGGCAGGAGAGGCTCAGAAGATAAATCAAGAGTTATCGTGGCCAAGCTGCATTATCATCAAGATTGTGTGGAGATATTACAATGAGCATGCAGCGGTGGTCTGATCCACTTCAAAGAATCATTCACATTCATTGCAGCTGATTACACTCGGGTGTGGCAAGGGCACGAGCGGCATTCATGGAGGTGAGGTGACTCCTGCAGAACCGACCAGGTGTCTGGTATGGACTTCTTTATCCTGTACAGCTTCATATCACACATGGATGGATGGACAAGATGTTTGTCAACTCTGATAAACTGATGGAACACATCAAGAGAAATGTCCTTCCAGCAACAGGCGATGAGGACCAAATGAAATCATAGGACCAGCATCTTTCTTAAGCAGGCCCGGAGTGGCCAATCGGGATGACCTGGAGATTTCCCGGTGGGCCCGTCTTATTTGTGGGCTGCAGGGCTGCCGCTCCATGTTTTTTATTGTTTATGTTTTACAACCTTTTTTTTAACAACATATAACACAGAACACCACTACCGCGCTGCTCCTGGGCCGCTCCGCCCCTCATTTATTTATGTCATCATCAGTATATCACCGCAGCAGCTGTGGGGGACTACACCTCCTCCACCCAGAGCCGCCCCACCTCCACTTTTAGTTTAGTTTTTGTTACGTGCCCGGAGGTGACACGTACGAAAGTGCGGTCAGTGGAAAGATGGAAGGAAAGCAAGGGTGGTGCAGAGAAAAGAAGAATTAAAAAGAGAAATATTCTGGAAACAGACGCTGAACGCAGCGTCTGTTGTCTGAGAACAATGAAACAAGTGAGACATGATGTTGAACTTTGCCTGCAAAACACCGGTCTGGACCTGAGGGATGGGCGTCCCCGGTGCCCGAGCATTGGTGACCGGCCCTGGGGCTACGTCGGTGCAGCGGGCTCCGGCGGGGGCCTGTGTATTTGTCGCTGTTGACCCCGGGGGGTCATTGTGTGTGGTCCCTGGTGGGGTTCGTCCGGTTCTTCCCCTTGGTCGGATCTGGGGAGTGGACGAGTGGCTCGTCCTGTTCGGGTGGTCCTGGGGACTCTGGGCTCGGGGTCCTTCCTGGGGTCTTGGGCTTTGATCGCCCTTTCGTCTGTCTCGGGCTTTGGGGGGACGGATCTCTGATGCTTCACAATCGCTACTAAATGTTCTATTGGAGGAACCTTATTCACTTATGCATGCTCACAACCACACACAAATGGATGTAGGGATGTATATGTAGATATATGTAGATGGGTATATAAATGAATATAAATATATATGTATGTATACTGTATATATATTTGTAGGTATGGGTATGTTTATATATAGAAATCTAATGCAAGGTCATGAATATTATCAGTCTTTATGCTTGTATGTTTCGTTGCTGTGTTCTGTCATGTGCTTTGCAGGATTGTGGACGGAGGTTTGGTGTGTTTGCCTTGTGCTCTTTTTGTGGATAATTGTTGTTTTGTTGTCTCACTTTCTCTTTTCTTTCTTTCTCTCTATTAAAAAAACAAAAAAAAAATACATATTGGAGTGAGATGATGGCTATAAGGTGTGAAGGGAGGCCATCTATAAATGGAAAAAAAAAAGAAAAAAAAAGAGAAATATTCTGGAAACAGACGCTGAACGCAGCGTCTGTTGTCTGAGAACAATGAAACAAGTGAGACATGATGTTGAACTTTGTCTGCAAAACACCGTTCAAGTTAATTATGAAGTCAATGAATTTTGTGGTGTGGCATTGTGACAAAACATACTGTTATATACCCTGATGCATGCTCAATAATCCAGGTAGAAAAATCTAAAAAAGCTAAGTCTGGTCCTCTGGACATTCAAAAAACAAAACAAAACAAAGCAAAAAATAATTATTATATTATTATTACTATTTAAGGGACTGAGCTGAATACAGCAGCTCAGACTGAGGAAGTCTTTCGGTTGAAAGACGAAACGTTTCTACAGTTTTTTTTTGTTTTGTTTTGTTTTGTTTTTTGAATGTCCAGAGGACCAGACTTAGTTTTTTTTAGATTAGATACTGTTATATAATTTAAATAATACTGTATTATGATGTGATGCCACGTAACTGAAACTTTGTCTTGTAGCCTTTAAGAGTCAGAAACAAGATGCAGCCCCACCATCATGCAGCAGCCTAGAGTGGGCAGGTAGGATTACTCATTAACTGAATATTATTATCAGAACCAGAATCAGCTTTATTGGCCAAGTATGTTGACACACACAAGGAATTTGTTTCCGGCTGTTCGTGTCTCTCTAGAAAATGTCTCTCTAAGGAATTATAATAATATAATGAAGAGTATGAGTCTGGTGAAGACCTGCTCTATATGAAAAGTGCCCTGAGATGTTAGATGATTCAACCCTTTAATAAAAATGGCCTGAATTGATCACAAGACTTTGTAAACAGGGGAGATTTGTGTTGAGTTATGACAATTTTTAAAATGTGATTTAGTATCAGGAGCAGTGCCAGGAGTGATGAGTGGATTGTTCCTGTCAGTATGAAGGAACAGGTGAGCTGTTCTAACTGTGTGTGAACAAACAAGCATTAGTTCCAATATAAACACTTTCTAAACAACAGTAGTGACTCATTATATTTTTATCATTAAAAGTAAGATAATAAATACATAAAGCAATGAAAGGGAATATGAAAGTACCGTAATGTGAAACAAGCCTGCATATTTTGCAATTGAAACTACTTCGTATATGAATTGGTTAAGTTAAAATGTGTTTTTCAAATCAAATGTACTAAATCTTTACAGATTATTGTTCTGATGCAGGCTCAGTAAATGTACAGTCCTCTGGACAGATTCTTCTTTGTATCAAAAAGACTTCTTCAGTCTGAGGAGCTGTGACAAACTCAGTCATCTTTCCTCCTTGATACAGAAGAACGATGGTTTGAGAGAGGAGTAAAGGAGGCCATCTTTGTGAAAAGAAACCGTCCATCATTAAACAGAGGTGGAGGTCTCCGTGTTCAACCGTCCCCCTCTTACAATTATTGCTAGTATCTTACTGTTCATATAAAATATTTGATAATGTTCTTATAGAAACAATTCTTGAATAATGTTCTACTGTGTTAATGCTACATGTTTGTCTCAGACTACTTCTTGTTCTGCCATAAACTCTAAAATACTTATTGAATAGTTTATATATGTAGGTAAAACTAGACATTGAACAACCCATTAAGTCACCAGAATGCAGGAAATGGCATCTATTTTATTCACCCCATTTTAGCGATTTGTCTTCAGTTTGTGAATCAGAAGTTATTTCTAGTGATCAACAAGAAACAGCAGGTTATAATTTTGTTTTTACTGCCACTGTGTTTATTAGAGCTTTCACGTTCAGGAAGTGAGCAGGACTCTGAGTTTGCAGTAGCAAGTTTTAGAGGGTGAAGGGATTCTTCCACATCTAACTCATTTACAGAGCACTGAAATGGTAATACATTAATTAATGTATCTAATAATTATTCAATATTAATTATAGTTTTAATCAAATGAGTGCCTTTGAAGTTTGTGTTTTATTTAACAAGTTTATTCAAACATACGTTCTAAAAAACACCATTCATATTTCCACTGTTGTAATTTGCATGTTTACATGCACTGAATGTTCACTATACTGTATATATATATATAAAACAGTAGTTTATATGTCAATTATTAAATAAATTTATATCAAATACTGTCAAAATAACATACATTTTCATAGCTGGATCATCAGGGTGTATTTGTTTTCAGCTGTTTTAATCAAAATATATCAGTTTGTGTTTTCAGGTTTGTTTTTGTTCATTTTTCAATTGTTGCTTAATTTATTTGCTAAATCGAGCACCTCTTTGTTTCTTACTGCTCGTACCTCCACAATTGGAGCACTTAAGAGTACTTTCAGAATTTGATGACGTGAGTGGAAACACTCTGTTCCTGAGCCTGAACAGGCTGCAGGCCTCCAGAATGATTGTTTCTCATATTCCACTGAACTTAAAGAGCAAGAGCTTCAGGGTTGTTTTGCTACTGTGTCTCTCAGTCAGGCCCAGCAGCAATTCTAATGTGAAAGATTCCCTGGGTGAACTCCACCGTCTGCAACCTCCACCCCCACCTAGCATCCACATTTACACACCCCACCTCTCACCCCCACGGACGTGTTTCAACTGAAAACACCAACCCCGTTATAAGAGTAGGAAAAAAGACATGGGTTGACTTGTGAATACTGTTTTCTTTATTTAACCAGATTCAACCCCCACCCCACCCCCCAATCTAGATCAAGCTCTCCTATGCAAGAGGGACATGGACAGAAATAAATGGCACACATTATAAAAGAGTTATGTTAGTTTATGTTTATATTTATTAAATTTGTTCATTTTTTACAAAAGAAACAATACAAGACAATCTCATAAATGATAATGTACAAAATATAAAAAAATGAAAGGTAGCAGAAAGAAGAATAAATCTTATTATATCTGCCCCTTACTTCCAACAATCAGATTAAACAACAATAATCAACCATGTAAACAATAATAATCTTCAACCAACTTTTTTCCAACAATCAGATTAAACAATAATAATCTTCAACCAACAGTACAAAATGACTAACTCTTTCTAATTTTCTAACTAATACAATACACATTACGCTATTTCATATATTTTTTAACACATTTGTTTTGATCATTTTCTTAAATGTAAATATTGACTTGGCATGTTTAACTACATTCTCCAAGCCATTCCATAATTAGTCACAAACATAATAAAATGACCAGCTTTTGAACAATGCAAACAATCATATATCACAGAAAATTGTAAGAAAAATTTGCATGATAAACACTGACATGATATGGTGAGTTCATTCTGGAGATGATTCCAAGTTGTCTTAGCATCAACACTGAATGCTTGTTTTCCCGTTTCTCTGTGAGCACAGGGACCATGAAAAAGGCAAATGTTGTTGGGACAAAGGGCATAGAAACTGTTAGTTTAAAAAAAAAGTTAAGTAAGATGGAGTCTGCATCGTAACAATTATACGGGAGGGGGACATGTCTCCCTACTGAAAAACCGGTTCATGCATTTATCTCATCTAGATTGGACTATTGCAGTTGTTTATCTGAGAGTCCAAAACCTTATTTTAAAAGTCTTCAGCTGATCTGAAATGCTGCTGCCAAAGTCCATGACTGGAGTTAGTAGGAGACATTATATCTCTCCAGTTTTACCCTGATGCATGCTCAATAATCCAGGTAGATAAATCTAAAAAAGCTCATTCTTGTCCTCTGGACATTCAAAAAACAAAACAAAACAAAAAAGTAGAACCATTTCGTCTTTCGTCCAAAAGACTTCCTCAGTCTGAGCTGCTGTATTCAGCTCAGTCTTATAAATAGTACCTTCTCACAGTGGATCAACCAGTTTGCTGCTGACAGCCAAAACCAGCTGCTCACATGATCACAGAGGACCATCAGCCTAATGATGGATCATTAACCTCACGCAGACTCTTCCACTGGTACATCTTCATCTTTAAATCACTTCTTGGTCTGCTGCCCTCAAACATCTCCTCCTACATGTCTTTGCGTGAGTGCAGCTACAGTGTGCGCTCTCAGGACATGATCACCTGCAGTGTTCCGTCAGTGAGGACTGAACTTGGAAAAAGGGCCTTCTCCTACTCTGCTCCTGCTTCATGGAATATCTTACAAAAAGATCTGAAGCTCTCGGCCCTGACCTCTCTAAATGATTTTAAGAGTCTGTTGGAATCCTGGCAGAAACCAATGCAGATGTGTTCCTGTCTTTGATTTTGTACATCTACCTTATAATGTTTTTGCTACTTTTTGCTACTTTTTCTTTTCTTTTGTTTATTGTTTAATGTAATTGTATCATTGCTGTTCATCATTCTTTAGTTTGTAGCAGGTCGCTTTCGTAAATGAGCCCTCGAGGCTCAATAAGGTTTACCTGACTAAATAAAGGTTGAATGAATGAATTAGCACCCTGATGGTTGTTTGCTATTCACAGAGGGCTGAGTGATAGCAATAACAGCATTGCAAGAGGGGGACAGTTGAACACGGAGGCCTCCGCCCTTGTTTAATGATGGACTTTTTTTCTCACAAAGATGGCCTCCTTTACTCCTCTCTCAAACCATTGTTCCTCTCTATCAAGGATGTGAACATCTTTGCCCCTGAAAGAGTGACCGCTGGCCTGGAGATGAGTGTAGACCACAGAGTCCTGACCTGATGATGTTGATCTTCTGTGCTGGGCCATCCTTTTGGCCAGTGGCTGTTTAGTTTCCCCGATATAAGACAGATCACAGCCTTGGGTGTCCTGAAAGGCGCTTTTAAATAAAATGATTATTATAATTATTGTTATAAATATATCAAGTTCACACGAGAAGATGTAAAAAATGGCAAGTTGGCTTTTTTGGACAGTGAGGTCTCAGTTTCTGATTGAGGATAAACTGAGGTGTACCGCAAACCCACCCACACAGACCAATATTTACAGTTTGACTCCCATCACCCTCTGGAGCACAAGTTAGAGTCATCAGGACTCTGTATCACAGAGCAGTGGCGGCTCGTGACATTTTCACCAGGGGGGGCTATACAGGGAATCCTCGAGTTACGTCAGGGATCCGGACCTACGAGTGTGACTTAGGTCGATTCTGCCGTATCTCGCGGACCAAAAACAAGTGCCTGTCGTAGGTCCGCATTTCTGACGTAGGTCGCGGCTATACCGTTAACGGAGCGACGCACACACATTTAACGGCATGAGACTGAACAAGCGGACATCCTGTGCTATAAACATGCACGCAACATTATTTACAAACACTTAGATAACACATTATACCACACATTCATCCATAAACACACAAAACCAGTACAGCATGTACTGTACAGGTATAGTACTGTAATGTTTTTTCCAGCACAGACAAAGCATACAAAATACTGTACAGTACAAATCTCTTCCTGAACAGTTCTCAGCCATAATCTGCAAATGAGTTCAACCATGAAACATGAACACTTCTCTTTGAGCAGGAGCTGTTAACATCAAAATCCAGCAAATCAGCAGGAACTCCCATCCATTCATCCATCCATCCATCCATCCATCCAGCAGCAGCACCAGCTTATTGACATGAATCAGCACCAAATCAGCCGAAAATCACATCCATGCAACCATCATGTTTTTGAAACCAGTGCAGTCCATGTGGTGTTTGTGTTTGTGTGCAGTCCATGTGGTGTTTGTGTTTGTGTGCAGTCCATGTGCATGAAAAAGTCCATGAACTCTAAAAAAAGCTAGAAGCAGCAGAAAAAGGAAACAAGGAAACAAAATGTCCTTACTTTGACTGAAGTGTAGGTAGACACTGATGTTTTTCTCAAGTTCAAACCTGGATCAGATGGAACTGCTTAGCCAGTGCTCAACCATGAATGATGGGAGCATTTTAGGCCAGGTGTGGGCTCAGTGGTGTGGTCCTGATGTGAGCAGTTCTGTCCATCAGAACAGGTGTTTTTTTGTTTGTTTTTGCAGCAGTCATACATGCAGAAGGTGTTGACACAGGTGATGGATGGAGGCAGATGGAAGGACACCAGAGACAGGCAGGACTGATGTCCTGGACGACAGAGGCAGGACAGAGTGGACACACGTCCATCCATGAGGAAAGTCCACGATGTGAGCTGTGAAGAAATAACAACAACACAAAAGTGAAAGACTATTATTGAAAGACTGTTCAGTACAGCAGGACAGATTCTCTCTCCCTAAAGAGCCAGACATGGACTCAAAAACTTTGAAAACCAACTTCTTCTGAACTTGAACAAGAAATTCTTGCTGCAATATTAAAATGTGTCAGTTCATGGGATGTTAGGAGACAAGAGATTTCTCCAAATGTCTCGACACTCAGGTCCAAGTTTTGAAAATGTTGTCAGGAAGTTAAAGTATTGTTCATTGTTGATCCATTACAAGATTGACTAGACAATATTTTAACTAGAGTTGATGACAAACGAGTTGAAGTGATCTATTCCTTTGTTAGTTGTGTCTAATGCTTCTTTTTTTCAAACAGACAACTTTTACTTAAATGTGTTTACTGCAGTTAAAATGACACATTGGTTTTATTTTGTGTTAAATAAAAACTTTCAAAGGTATAATCATTCCTCTTTCTTATTTTGCTTAATGGTATTTAACTCATCACTGAAATTCTGACACACAGAATCAAAAGTCCAAGTGTGAACTGTGTCACAGAGTAAACACAATAAAAACATGCATTATCTGCAGCATTGTTCATTAAAATGGCTCAACACTATTAATGTATTACAGAAAATATGCATACAGTACGCACACTTAATGGTATTGTAGACCATTGCATTAGTTAATACATTCAGCAAGTACTTTTACTTTAATACTTTAAGTATTTTTAAAAGCAAGTACTTATTTACTTTTACTTAAGTAAAAATATTAATATGGTACTTCTACTTTTACTAGAGTAAATTTTTGTCTGTTTATTTGTACTTTTACTTAAGTACAGTGTTTGAGTACTTTCTCCACCACTGGTATTATTACAGTATTTGGGTACCGTGCAGTGGCGACTCCACTTCTCAGAAACATCCAGGCTGGACCAGAGGATCCACTCATCATCACCTCCTGCCATGTCCTCCTGTACAGTGGAAGAAAAATGTTTAAGGGCTGCTACAAACAGGTTCATAAAACCATCTTTTTTGGTAAATGCAAATGCTTATTGTCAATTACCATGTGACGTGTGCTGCTGACCACTTGACCAGGTCACCCTTGTAAAAGAGATCTCCATCTCAACGGACTCTACCTGGAAAAATAAAGGTGATTGATTGATATAGCAGACATCTGGTGAATATAAAAGTTTATATTGTCTGATATTTAACAGGTTTGACTTCAGCTCAACTTTTGTACACAAGCTTGAGTTAAAAACATGAACATCTGATAATCATAACATTAACACATGAACATCTGATATTCATAATATTAACACAACACATGAACACACATGAACATCTGATAATCATAACATTAATACGGAAGTGCATTGCATTCAACCATGAAAATTTTTTTTTTGAGCTTATGTAGTAAAAACGTGATAATTATGTAGTAAAAACGTGATAATTATGTAGTAAAAACGTGATAATTATGTAGTAAAAACGTGATACTAAGTAGTAATAACGTGATACTATGTAGTAAAAACGTGATACTATGTAGTAAAAACGTGATAATTATGTAGTAAAAACGTGATACTAAGTAGTAAAAACGTGATACTATGTAGTGAAAACGTGATACTATGTAGTAAAAACGTGATACTATGTAGTGAAAACGTGATAATTATGTAGTGAAAACGTGATACTTATGTAGTTAAAATGCGATACTAATTCAGGAGGAGCGTTTCCTTTAAATAGAGTAGACCTGCAGACTTCCACATATGTCAGATGGGACAATGGTTAAGACCGTTGCCTTTCATGCAGATGACGCAGGTTCGAGTCCAACCTGGTCTGACTGATTTTTTTTTTTTCTTCTTTGGATTATTTATATAATAATATTTATGCTGAAAATACTTTGCTTATCAGCGTGATTGGGGTGTAATGTGGTTAAGTGACGTCTTAATTTATTAGGCTTCATGCTGTCCGCTGCTAATATTTTAAGACATAACAGACACACCGGTCTTTCCTCATCTCCCACCTTCGTCACAGTGAAGCCAAGGCTAAATACGCTTTCTTATTATCTTCGTCTGTCTTCGCCTTTCTTTTCATCCCTGTTAAATATTTCTCCATGCTGTATCTTCACTGCACTTTCTAAAACTTCTCATGCGCTGCTGTGGCTTCTTACTCTGTGAAAAAACTTCTGTGCGCTCAGTCTGACAATAACAGCGCCACTGCCCCTACTGGCGCGGATGTGTAATTACACTTACCATTTCATACAGTTCAATACAGTATTACAAACCTATCAAAAGTAATGGCAAAAGACTGAAAATAGTTTATATATTTACAATAAATGCATGTACAAATAAGCTAACAGGGAGTGCCTGTATGTTGTTGTTTTTTTAATTTCGTTTTACGCAAGTTGAAGCAGTTGAAAGACTTCAGCTTTAGGGCTTAAAATTTGTTTACAGAACTCCTTTGTTTTTTTTTTTTTTTTTTTTTTGGATGTGGGGCCCACATCCGATTGGCGGGCAGGAACATCTTGTGAAGGTCTCCCAAGAAGCAGTCTACACTTGTAAACATGTAGGTCAACTAAGGGTAATCATTGCTGTGAATAATCACGAAGTTGCTGCTGATCTGTTCATGTTGCTGTGTTTGTTCGTGCTCACCTGCTAGCTCATACAAACTCATGATTGTACTGCTATTCATGTGATGTTTCTATGCTGTTAGTGCTTATATGTTATCTTATATGTTACAGTTTTTCTATTACATTTTATTGTTTTATGTAATTGGGACCCTGTGTACATAATCTCGCTGCACTGCACACATCCCATTGCGAACAACAATAAAGAATCTCTGTGTGTGACATTACACGAAATAGTCCAATTACAGTTACTAACACCTCAGAGCAACAACATAACAGGTCAAAGTTAAAGAAATACACCAAACTGTTGACAAATCTCTGAACTTACATCATTAAGGCCTTGTAAGTGTCCTGTAGCATTCACATGGGGCTTCTCCATGCCCTTCGTGTGTAAGTGATGCTCAGGTTTGTTAAGAACATGCACACACACACCCAGGAAGGAGGTTGAGTAGCATGAAGTAGAACCACTAGCCTGAGGAACAGCTTCTACCCTGACGCTGTTAGACTCAGTAATATCTAACCATAATAATCACTTTGAAGAATCACAATGTAATGTCACACACAGAGATTCTTTATTGTTGTTCGCAATGGGATGTGTGCAGTGCAGCGAGATTATGTACACAGGGTCCCAATTACATAAAACAATAAAATGTAATAGAAAAACTGTAACATATAAGATAACATATAAGCACTAACAGCATAGAAACATCACATGAATAGCAGTACAATCATGAGTTTGTATGAGCTAGCAGGTGAGCACGAACAAACACAGCAACATGAACAGATCAGCAGCAACTTCGTGATTATTCACAGCAATGATTACCCTTAGTTGACCTACATGTTTACAAGTGTAGACTGCTTCTTGGGAGACCTTCACAAGATGTTCCTGCCCGCCAATCGGATGTGGGCCCCACATCCAAAAAATAAAAAAAATAAAAAACAAAGGAGTTCTGTAAACAAATTTTAAGCCCTAAAGCTGAAGTCTTTCAACTGCTTCAACTTGCGTAAAACGAAATTAAAAAAACAACAACATACAGGCACTCCCTGTTAGCTTATTTGTACATGCATTTATTGTAAATATATAAACTATTTTCAGTCTTTTGCCATTACTTTTGATAGGTTTGTAATACTGTATTGAACTGTATGAAATGGTAAGTGTAATTACACATCCGCGCCAGTAGGGGCAGTGGCGCTGTTATTGTCAGACTGAGCGCACAGAATAGTTTTTTCACAGAGTAAGAAGCCACAGCAGCGCATGAGAAGTTTTAGAAAGTGCAGTGAAGATACAGCATGGAGAAATATTTAACAGGGATGAAAAGAAAGGCGAAGACAGACGAAGATAATAAGAAAGCGTATTTAGCCTTGGCTTCACTGTGACGAAGGTGGGAGATGAGGAAAGACCGGTGTGTCTGTTATGTCTTAAAATATTAGCAGCGGACAGCATGAAGCCTAATAAATTAAGACGTCACTTAACCACATTACACCCCAATCACGCTGATAAGCAAAGTATTTTCAGCATAAATATTATTATATAAATAATCCAAAGAAGAAAAAAAAAAAATCAGTCAGACCAGGTTGGACTCGAACCTGCATCATCTGCATGAAAGGCAACAGTCTTAACCATTGTCCCATCTGACATATGTGGAAGTCTGCAGGTCTACTCTATTTAAAGGAAACGCTCCTCCTGAATTAGTATCGCATTTTAACTACATAAGTATTACGTTTTCACTACATAATTATCACGTTTTCACTACATAGTATCACGTTTTTACTACTTAGTATCACGTTTTTACTACATAATTATCACGTTTTTACTACATAGTATCACGTTTTCACTACATAGTATCACGTTTTTACTACTTAGTATCACGTTTTTACTACATAATTATCACGTTTTTACTACATAGTATCACGTTTTTACTACATAGTATCACGTTATTACTACTTAGTATCACGTTTTTACTACATAATTATCACGTTTTTACTACATAATTATCACGTTTTTACTACATAAGCTCCAAAAAAATATTTTCATGGTTGAATGCAATGCCCTTCCGTACATTAACACACAACTGACAATCATTATATTAACACACGAACATCTGATAATCAAAATATTAATACATAAACACCTGATAGTCATAATATTAAACACATAATGTTTAGAAAACACTAAAAAAGCTAAGTCTGGTCCTCTGGACATTCAAATTTTGAATGTCCAGAGGACCAGACTTAGCTTTTTTAGATTTTTCTACCTGGATTATTGAGCATGCATCAGGGTGTTTAGAAAACACTTTTGTAACATCTAGTTGAGAGCCATATCAGTCAGGAATAGTAATAAGCATTAGATAAAGAAACACCACAACATTCACAGCTAGTAGCTAGCTGTGTGAATGATAGCAACACACGACACCACGTCAGCACACAGATGAGAACAGCTCAAACTTTGCTCATGTGCGCTTAGTAGAGATTTATAACTCACAATTATTACTTGCTTACCTGTGTAGAAAGGCACCATTAATAATTACTGCTGTTTCAACGTCGCTAGTTGGCCGTGTGATCAGCTCTGACGGTGTAAACAGAGAGAGTCCCCCGCTCCACCTCCCTCCTGGCTCGAACCGGAAGCGCTGGCGATCCGTGGCGATAAGAGACGAGTCCAGGCTCGAGGGCGACGGAAAATGCGACCTGTACAGTCCAATAGTTTTGGACAGATGGGACATAAACTACGGCCGCTAGCGGCCGCTAGTTATAATTAGATTCAATGGAAAAGCCGCAGGCGGCGTCCAACGGGGAAACCGGAAGTACGTCACAATCAAAAAAGTTTTTTGAAACAATCATTACTCATAAAATATTTATCCTACACAACTAAAAACATATATGCATGCATTTCAAAATATTTTTATTTTATTATTTCACTTTTATTAAAAAAAAATTAAATCTTCAAATGGTGAAGAAGAAGAGCTGCAGTTCCAAGGAGGGGCGGCGCCCCTAGCGCCCTCTAGTGGCGGCCGCCTCTGTGCCCGAGCCACCTCAACTGGCTCCTTTCAATGGGGAGAAGCAACGGCTCTACTCTGAGTCCCTCCCAGATGACTGAGCTTCTCACCCTATCTCTAAGGGAGAGTCCAGACACCCTGTGGAGAAAACTCATTTCAGCCGCTTGTATCCGAGATCTCGTTCTTTCAGTCACAACCCAAAGCTCATGACCATAGATGAGGGTGGGAACGTAGATCGATCGGTAAATTGAGAGCTTTGCCTTTTGACTCAGCTCTCTCTTCACCACGACAGACCGGTACAGCGCCCGCTTCACTGCGGACGTTGCACCTATCCGCCTATCGATCTCACGCTCCAGTTTTCCCTCATTCGTGAACAAGACCCCGAGATACTTAAACTCCTCCACTTGGGGCAGGACCTCCTCCCCGACCCGGAGAGGGCACGCTACCCTTTTCCGGCTCAAGACCATGGCCTCGGACTTGGAGGAACTGATCTTCATCCCGACCGTATCACACTCGGCTGCAAACCGCTCCAGTGAAAGCTGTAGATCACGACCTGATGAAGCCAATAGGACCACATCATCTGCAAAAAACAGAGATGTGATTCCAAGGCCACCAAATCGGATCCCCTCAACACCTTGGCTGCGCCTAGAAATTCTGTCCATAAAAGTTATGAACAGAATCGGTGACAGAGGGCAACCTTGGCGGAGTCCAACTCCCACTGGAAACGAGCCTGACTTACTGCCGGCAATGCGGACCAAGCTCTGACACTAGTCGTACAGGGACCTAGCAGCCCATATCAAAGGGCCTGGTACCCCATACTCCCGGAGTAACCCCCACAGAACCCCCCGAGAGACGCGGTCAAATGCCTTCTCCAAGTCCACAAAGCACATGTAAACTGGTTGGGCAAACTCCCACGCACCCTCCAGGGGCCTCATGTATCAAAGAATTGCGTGGATTTCCTACTGAAAAGTGACGTACGGTCAAACCCAGAAATGTGTGCACGCACAAAAAGATCCGGATGTATCAAACTGAGCGTACACCTGAATCCACGCACATTCCTTTTGTACATCACAATTGACGTGGAACTGAGCGCACGTGAGACACCTCCCCTGACACGCCTTCATTTACATATGTTAAACAGATGCAAATTACTTCCTGCATGTGTGAAGGACATGTTTGTTTGATCCCTGCGCGATCAGAAATGATTTCTAGATTCGGGAAAATAATGAATTTAATATAATATGAGTGAGGACAAACATCCTAAGTAAGAATAGTAATAAAATGTGTTCATCATGCAAAGAACGAGTGATTGTGTGTCGGATTTGTGTGCGCGCGCACCCTGCTGTGGTGCGCGAACCGGCTCATTCATTCATTCTGTGTGGAAATATTAACTTTGCGCACGAGTTTATTACCATTATTACTGTAAACACAGAGGAACTTACTTGGATGTTTGCTAGAACATAGATCTTTGTTTATGTAGATGATGTGAAGAAACGAGTCTGTGCGTCTTGGTGGAGACTTTTCATGACATGATGTTGGCGTCTCCAGACGCTGCGCGCCCCGCAGCCCTGTGCGCAGTCTGTCTGTGAAGCTTTTGCTCTCCTACAAGTTATATAAGGTGTACTTTCACGTGTCATTTTGGAGAAATCTACAATAAACGCAGATAATGAAACACCTCCAGCTGCCGTGTCGACACCGGTGAGGGTGCGCGCGCGCGCTCCAAGCGCGACCACTCAGCCTTTGGAATCATATGGATGAGACATTCCATTGGACATGATCCGGCTTTGTGTGGACTGGACTGCACAGTCCCGATCGACCTGCAGCTCCCTCTGTGGAACAGTTTGACCGCTGCTTCTGTATGCACGCGTGATGCACGGCTCCCCAGAGCGCAGCAGCAGTGCCAAACTGAAAAATGATTATTTCTGAAAACGGCTGATAAGCCATATCCTAGATCAGAAAATTATATCTGTTTCTAAATAAATGCTCTGCGTGTTACACTATTTATTATATTCTCCAGTAAGGCTGAATGAATCCGTTCCTGTTAAATTTATTTTTGGCACAACTTTGCGCGTCCTTTATTTCACTGCGTCATGTGGATGTAATACTTGTTAATCGTGTGTTTGGAGGGAATATTAATCATTTTCACATCATGAACAGTTAATAATAATAATAATAATAATAATAATAATAATAATAATAATAATAATAATAATGAATTCAATTTATAACGCACTTTTCATTAATGGAAATCTCAAAGTGCTACAAGGTGCAACATATTTGAATGTCAATAAGACAAATAATAAAACAATTAAAATCAACAACAGTATCAGCTAAGATCAAAAGTAGAATCATGAGGAGTAAAGTATGCTCGGTTGAAAAGAAAGGTCTTCAAGCCGCTCTTAAAGTCAACCACAGACTGTGGGGCTTCAGTTTCTCTGAAACACCTGTAAGTGTCGCCAAAGGAACAAGAACCACAGAAACGTGCGTACGCCTGCTCGGGAGCTTGCGTGGATATGTACCTGGATGCGCATATATTCACGTTCAGTTCAGTTTTGATACATACGGGGTTTTGCGTGGAAAGTGACGTGCGCAATGTTTTTGTGCGCACGCATGGTTGATACATGAGGCCCCAGGACCCTGCTGAGGGTGTAGAGCTGGTCCAGTGTTCCACGACCAGCACGAAAACCACACTGCTCCTCCTGAATCCGAGGTTCGACTATCCGACGGACCCTCCTCTCCAGAACCCCTGAATAGACCTTACCAGGGAGGCTTAAGAGTGTGATCCCCCTATAGTTGGAACACACCCTACGGTCCCCCTTTTTGAATAGGGGAACCACCACCCCAGTCTGCCAATCCAAGGGAACTGCCCCCGATGTCCACGCGATATTGCAGAGTCGCGTAAGCCAACACAACCCCACAACATCCAGAGCCCTAAGGAACTCAGGGCGAATCTCATCCACCCCCGGAGCCCTGCCACCGCAGAGCTTTTTAACCACCTCGGTGACCTCAGCACCAGAGATTGGAGAGCCCGACCCAAAGTCCCCAGGCTCCGCTTCCTCAGTGGAAGACGTGCCAGTAGGATTGAGGAGGTCTTCGAAGTATTCCGCCCACCGACTCACAACATCCCGAGTTGAGGTCAACAGCACGCCATCCCCACCATAAATGGTGTTGGTCGCGTACCGCTTCCCCCCCCTGAGACGCCGGATGGTGGACCAGAATCGCCTCGAAGCCGTACGGAAGTCATTCTCCATGGCCTCTCCGAACTCCTCCCACGCCCGAGTTTTTGCCTCAGCAACCACCCGAGCCGCATGCCGCTTGGACTGCCGGTACCTATCAGCTGCTTCCGGGGTCCCACAGGCCAAAAAGGTCCAATAGGACTCCTTCTTCAGCCTGACAGCATCCCTCACCACCGGTGTCCACCACCGGGTTCGAGGGTTACCACCACGACAGGCACCAACAACCTTGCGACCACAGCTCCGATAAGCTGCCTCGACAATAGAGGCGCGGAACATGGTCCACTCGGACTCAATGACGTCCGACTCCCTCGGAACGTGTTCAAAGCTCTCCCGGAGGTGGGAGTTAAAGCTCCGTCTTACGGGAGACTCTGCCAGACATTCCCAGCAGACCCTCACAATACGTTTGGGTCTACCAGGTCTGACCGGCATCCTCCCCCACCATCGGAGCCGACTCACCACCAGGTAGTGGTCAGTGGACAGCTCCGCCCCTCTCTTCACCCGAGTGTCCAAGACATGTGGCCGTAGATCAGATGAGACGACAACAAAGTCAATCATCAAACTGCGACCTAGGGTGTCCTGGTGCCAAGAGCACATATGGACACCCTTATGCTTGAACATGGTGTTCGTTATGGATAATCCATGACGAGCACAGAAGTCCAATAACAGAACACCACTCGGGTTCTGATCAGGGGGGCCGTTCCTCCCAACCACACCCCTCCAGGTCTCACTGTCATTGCCCACGTGAGCGTTGAAGTCCCCCAGTAGAACAAGGGAGTCCCCAGGAGGTGCACTCTCCAATACCCCCTCCAAGGACTCCAAAAAGGGTGGGTAATCTGAGCTGCCGTTTGGCGCATAGGCACAAACAACAGTCAGAGCCCGTCCCCCCACACGTAGGCGAAGGGAGGCTACCCTCTCGTTCACCGGGGTGAACCCCAACGTACAGGCACCAAGATGGGGGGCAACAAGTATGCCCACTCCTGCTCGGCGCCTCTCACCAGGGGCAACTCCAGAGTGGAAGAGTGTCCAACCCCTCTCAAGGAAACTGGTTCCAGAGCCAGAGCCATGCGTTGAGGTGAGTCCGACTATTTCTAGCCGGAACCTCTCAACCTCACACACTAGCTCAGGCTCCTTCCCCACCAGAGAGGTGACATTCCATGTCCCAATGGCCAGCTTCTGTAGCCGAGGATCAGACCGCCAGGGTCCCCGCCCTCGGCCACCACCCATCCCACATTGCACCCGACCCCTTTGGCCCCTCCCATAGGTGGTGAGCCCATGGGAAGGGGGACCCACGTCTCCTCTTCGGGCTGTGCCCGGCCGGGCTCCATGGGTAAAAGCCCGGCCACCAGGCGCTCGCCAACGTGCCCCACCTCCGGGCCTGGCTCCAGAGTGGGGCCCCGGTGACCCGCGTCCGGGCGAGGGAACATTCTGTCCAATTATTGTACTCATCATTGGGGTCTTTGGGCTGCACTTTGTCTGGTCCCTCACCTAGGACCTGTCTGCCTTGGGTGACCCTACTAGGGGCATGAAGCCCCTGACAGCATAGCTCCTAGGATCATTGGGACACTCAAACCCCTCCACCACGGTAAGGTGGCAGCCCAGGGAGGGGCTGATCCATTCTGCCAAAAGTCTGGGTTCTCGAGACAGGAACCAAGCCATCATGTAAGGCAGGCAGCCTGACCAGGTCCAGATTTGCTGCCGACGTCTTCCTTGTTTGTTGATAGACCAGGAACCAGCCGAATCCAAAAAGCAGGAACAAGTCATCATAAATCTAATTAAATATGCATCCTTAAGATCCACAGATGACAGCAGAGATAGACACATCATCGTCTTCCAAGTCGATGAGATATCCAGCTGTGTGCATGCCAACAGGGCAAACTGGCTCGCCTACAGCCTGTCTTCTTTTTGAAGAAATGTTATCAGTTGTGTTGAGGAACCAACTGACCAAATTGAAGTCCATAGTTATGATTCGGAAAATTTTGTAGAAGAGAGGCTCTCAGACGGTTTCACAGACAAGACAGAGCAAAAGCAAAGCCGAGACGTCCGCCCTTGAGAAGAGCAAGTGTTGAATAAAATAAATTGTTAAATTGTGTAATAGTTAAACGATTTATGCATATTTTTATCATTCAAAGACATGCATCCAATTAAATTCAGGTTCATTTTAGAGCAAGAAAGCCAGAAGGGGAGGGAGAGGTGAATCATCACGCTGGTAGGGGTGAAGGTAATGGGGTTGGCCAGCCCTGCCATGAGGTGTCCCTTATTTATTTTTCAATAGTTTGGAATACTGAGATCATCTAATACATTTCTCCTGTCTGTCCCAAAGACCAACTTCATACAATGGGGTGACCAGGCCTTTTCTGTTGTTGCACCCAGACTCTGGAATCAGCTACCTCAGGACTTATGCTCCATCACTGATATGGAGCTTTTTTAATCTAATCTTAAAACCTTTTTATTCAGGCAGGCTTTGAATACCTGGTAGTTCTTTGTCATCCTTGTTATGTTTTGTTTTTAATGTTTAACTGGGTGTTTTCTAAATTTTTAGTTGATCGTTTTTTACTTCTGTATTGTTCAGCACTTTGTGCACCTTCTGGTT
>JBBPBX010011607.1:0-12725 GCA_038048925.1 Garcialebias charrua | reverse complement strand
ACACACACACACATGAACAAAATCCCCTTCTGGAGCAAGCAGTAACTCTAAAGAAGCTGTTGGTCAACAGTACAGAAGCACCCAGAGTCTTAATAAGACAAACCAATCAACCTAATTAGATGACTGCATTTCAGACTTCAGTGTGCCTCTAACACACCCAGCAGCACACAGACGTCCAGTTATCTTTTGTCCCGTGGCAGACAGCTGGCCAGACTGCAGAAGTGGCTGCAACAGGCCGACTTCTCCCCCGAGGGCCTGTGAGGGTCAGGTTTTCCCTCCCCGCGGTCCTCAGGGAGAGGGAGAGGGACCGCCAAGCTGCTGCACGACTGGAGATGAGGCAGATGCTGACTGCTGAGGAGTGATGGGAGGAGGGTGAAATAACGTCTTCTGTTCTCATGGCACACGTGTGTCACACGCCTGTAAATTATCCAGACAACAGCAGCAGTATTCCATCTGCTGCCTCTTCTCCTCCGAGAGAAAGTGTATCCTCTCCAAACATCCAGGAAGAATCATTTAATCTCACAGAGGACGAGGAGACACGAGAATGAAACCAATGCTTCAGCTCAAACACAGAACAAGCTAAAGTTCAGATGAAGGCGTCAAAATGTCTCAGCTGACAAAAAGAAAATCTAGCCATCAGAAAAGCAAATGTTGCTCATTCTTACACCTGAATGTGTTTTATTTGATTAAAGGTTTTGGATGATCTTTCTGTCTCATACATAAGTCAGAGAGTCAGAGTCAGAGAGTCTTTATTGTCATTTGCACCGCATGTAGTACATGTGATGAAATGAGATTATGTACACAGGGTCCCAGTTACATCCAACAACAAAATGTAAGAGAAAAACAGTAATAACATCTAGGATATGAACTAAGAAAAACATCCAACTAGAAATACACTAAGCCCTAGAGTAATAGAAAAACGTCATTACAAACAGCAGCACGAACATGAGTCTTTATGAGCAGATGGTCACAGATGAACACAGCAACAAGAAAACAGATCAGCATCAGCATGATGTGATATTTCACAGTGATTATTCTTATTATTTATTTATTCATGAGTCTAACAGCCTCAGGGTAGAAGCTGTTCCTCAGTCTAGTTGTTCTACATTTGATGCTCCTCAACCTCCGTCCTGAGGGGAGTGGGGCAAAGAGTGTGTGTGCTGGGTGAGTGGGGTCTTTCATGATGCAGGTGGCTTTTTTCCTGCATCTCGAAGTGTAAATGTCTGTGATGGTGGGGAGACTGACTCCAACATCTTCTGTGCAGCCTTCACCACTCTCTGCAAAGCTTTTCTTTCTGCAGCTGTGCAGCCTCCATGCCACACGTTGATGCTGGTGCACAGGATGCTCTCCACTGCACTGGGCTACTTAGACCAGCTCGTCTCAGCCGTCTGAGGAAGTAGAGTCTCTGATGACCTTTCTTGATCAGGCTGGTGGTGTTGTTGCTCCAGCTGAGATTATCATTCAAGTGTACCCCCAAGTACTTGTAGCTGGAGACCACTTCCACCACTGATCCACCTATGTTCAGTGGGGTGTGTGTTTGTTTGTTCCTTCTGAAGTCCACAATCATCTCCTTTGTCTTCTTCACATTCATGTGAAGGTTATTCTCTTTGCACCAGCTCTCCAGGTGTTCCACCTCCTGCATGTAGCTGGACTCATCATTGTTTGTGATGCATCCCACCGATGGCATCATAGCGGCAACCGACATCAAGCAAGGTAGGAATGAGCACCCGAGGTCATATTATGACCGAATATTCCGTGCCTATTTCGGTGACAGATGCGAGCCAGAGATGGAGGAAGAGATAGGGTTTAAATATATCTTCAGCAAAAATCTTTGCCCTGACATAAGAGAGAAAGTACATGTCAGCGCAAACTATAAACGGAGGTCCATCGAAGACATAAGAGAGTGCGCGATAGATGTTTTTACAGGTCGCACACCAAACAAGACACCCTTTGAGGTGTGTCCTGGTGAAAAGGTCAAATACCAATCGCTAGACCTTGAAGGAGCAAGAGCGCCAGCTCACTCTTTTAAGGAAGCCGAGAATAAGCAAAATTTCCAACCTGACAGACCGCATAGTGAAGGTGTCCGCTGGAACAAAGACCAAAAGGGGTCCAGAGACCCTAAGTGGTACAGGCCGCATCAAGAGGAAGAACCCCATCATCAAAAAAGGAGGGCATTCCAAAAGAAAAAGAAATATGGGTCCCAAGGAGACTCATATGAAAGAGAGTGGTCCCAGAGAGGACCCCCGAGCAATGCGCCAGCTCCTGCACCTCAAACTGAACAGTCTGGGGCGAGGAAAAACCCACAGAAGTTCCAGAAAAAAGGCCCTAAACCTCTGTCTTCAGAAGAGATGGAGAACATACGTCGGTTGTTAGAAAGTTTGAAAAAAACAAACAAGGAAAACAAACCTGGAGTGATGTGTAGCACTATCATTGATAGTGACTCAGAGCACACAAATAACTCAGCGCACACTACTACCAACATTGCCATGGATGTTGACAGCAAACCAATTGCTGACACACAACAACATCCTGAAGGTCATGATGCTGACAGCCAACAAGATGCTGACAGTAAGCAAGATTACACAGACAGAGTCACACGTGAACAGAAACGTGGGCCAAGACCTGTGAGGTTTCTGTGTAACTTTATACAAAGGGGGGTGGCTAAGAAAGCTTACCTGCCTATCACACTGGAAGGTGTCCTTGAGCGTGAAGCCCTCCTGGATGGCAGTTCTGATATAACCATTATGTCGGCCAAGCTGTTCGAGGAGCTGAGGACCGCCGCTAACGGTGTTGACAGGCAAATACCCTTTGAGAAATGTGCTATTGAGCTACAGGGTCTCGCAGAGACGAGAACAACCCTAACAGCTATGGCTATGGTTCACATGCAGATTGGCGAAATGACAATACACCACCCGGTGTACGTGTCTAAACTTGACTCATTCCCATTTTTGGTTGGCCAAGATTTTATAAACCGCTTCAACGCGATTATAGATTATGGTCGACGGAAAATGTGGAGCACAGTGAGAAAACCCCTGCCAATAAAAGTGCTTCCTAGTTGCGATACAGACTGCCTAACCGCAGGTACCGCAGAGGACACAAGGGACTGCTCATCCGAGGACGAGAGCCCGGTAAGTGAACCTTCAACTACAGGTGAGACAGAAGAGACCCAAAAGTTGGACCAAACTCTGGCCCAACAAGAGAACCTCCTCTGTGAGCTGACACATTCAGCACTCCCTGACCACTGCCTACCACAGGTAGTGAAAGGTGTTGAGATCCAAGGATCCCACACCGAAGACGCTGTACTGTCCTCTGGGACAGGTAATTCGGCAATCAACCAAGCTTTCAATGAAACCTTGGTTCAAGGGCATCTGAGTCCAGAAAATGACAGTCATCCAAACGCTGACAGTCACTTGGACATCATTGTTGCAGATTACGAGGACCCCTCATCAGACATGAAGGGGGCAAACTCACATTACCTACCACAGGTAGAGAAAGGTGTGGAGATCCAAGGACCCCACACCGAGGTTGCTGTACTGTCCCCTGGGACAGGTAAATCGGCTATCAGCCAAGCTTTTGATGAAACCTTGGTTCAGGAACATTTGTGTCTAGAACTAATCAGAAATGACATAGTTTTTACAGACTCAAAGAGCCCCTCTTCAGTCAAGAAGTGGGAAGACACACACAACGACAGTGACCCGTCGCAGTCTGTACAATCAGACACACCTGCGACTGCGCCGACGGTTGTGACACACCTGAATTACACGGAAAGAGGTAAACGTAAGAAGATACGTTGGCCAAATCCTAAACGATTCCTGTGTACCGTCTTCTCTCAGCTGCGCGAACAGCTTAAACTAAACGGTGGCATCCTAACTTGTGCCCATGGACGGACGTCCTCACCTGTGTTCGTGGTCCCCCATGACCAAAGGGGGGTGATGTTAGGCCATGCCAAAGACAAAGATTTGAATGTACACCTCAGAAACACTTTTGCTTTCGCCCAGAAAAACCTGGAAAGATCCGCTGAAGGACGTAAGGCGTACTATGACCAGAAGGCCTCTCACAATGAACTCCAAGTGGGAGACAGAGTCTGGTACTATACGTTCGCCCCAGCAACCGGGAAAGGAGAGTCCGGGACCGGAACTCTCGCCCGCAAACTAATGCCCAGGTGGACTGGACCTCATCTGATAACAGACAAAGTGTCCTCAGTCGTCTACGAAATCAAAATCAGCAAAGGCCGCAAAGAGCCAATTGCTAAATGGGTACATCGAAATCAGATCAAACCTTACAAGGCGTTCAATGACTCCACAAAAGACAAAGATCTCACAAACTCACCGACTTCATGGGATAATAAGGTCGTCCAAACACAAGTTAGTAAATAAACTAATCAGGTTTAAACTACCGTATTTCCACCCTATAAGTCGCATTGTCCAATTTGAACTTAGAAACGCTAAGCCTAAAACCCACAACAAAAAACTAACCTTAACAACCGTTTAAATCCACGAGATTTAATTTGACCTCGGTCATAAAGTTGAGACCTGTTTTTCTTGTGTGTTGCACTTTGGAATCTGACGACAAGAGTGTGTCGAAGCAGTGAAACGTTGTTTCCGTGTTGTTTAGTCATTACTGTTGTCATTAGTTGAGATATTGGCCCTCATGCACGAAAATGTTCTTATTCTTATCCTAAATTTCTCCTACTTTTGTTCGTACGAAGCGTTCGTACGAACATGCCACGTCAGAACCAACAAAGTCTTCTATCCACAGGAAAAGCGTGTAAACGGGCTGCTTAAAGGTGATGAATTCCACCTGTTCTACTCACCTGCGCGTGCTCGCGTGAAGGTAATTTACATAATTTCCACCCCTCAAAACACCATATAAGGCCACGCTTCCTGCCTTCTGACAGCAGGAAGTGTCCATTCATTCAAACTCAAGAAGTAAAAGGAGAACTTCACGCGTTCGGAGATCTGCTCTCAGTGGCGCTGTGGCTACCCCCCCACCCCCCCGCAGGTGTCGGATGGTCAAATATCTCTAATTTTAGTGTACTGTGTTACATTTAGTTTAACCGCTTTCTTTTAATTTAACAAATTTGTGTCGTTGCATTTAATTCTTTTTAAACTCAGAATATTTTCTAAATAACGAAATATAAGTTATTAGTGATGGAAATCCATCTGGATAACAGCGGACCGACTGCTCGTAAAATATACGACAGGTCCGGACCACACGTACATTTTGTTCGTATCTGAAAAAAATCTTAGGATACGAAAACATTGTTGAATGCCACAAATGATCCCAAATCACTCGTACGCACAGTTTAAGGACAAATCTGTGCGTAAGAACGGTTCGTGCATGAGGCCCATTGTTTGGTTCTGAACACTCCCAGCCAAAAGGTTTTGTATTAACATTGATTAATGCATAAGATGGATTTAACTATGCCAACATGCAGTTCGTTTTGTTAAATCTCAATCGTCGAAGAGTCAATGTAGTTTAAAGCTACTCAAGGTACCATAAACTACATTGACCTCACAATTTCTAAATTGAACCGATTCGATCGTTTCTATTCTAGATTGTCTATTCATTTTGATGAGTCTCGCCATAGACTTCAAAATTTATTAGGAATACCAAATCCTACGTCGTTCGTCTAAAAGACAACAGACATTTAGATCAAACTATATTTCATTTTTCTATTTTAGTTTAACCTAAACTAAGTAATGAATGGAGGAATAGTTTGGAATTAGAGGCCTTCGTTACAGAAGCCCTCCAAAATTTTCATAGGTACGATCCCTATATCTAATTTTGCAGAATTGATCCACCCCTTAATTGGTAATTGTAGCTGATCTAAACCATGATAGCTTACATACCAGGTGCATATAGGTAAGGCTTAATGTAAAATCCCAATCATAAGCCCACCTAAAAAACCACATAATTGCATGACACATAGAACCAGAGTGGCACTGACTGGAAACCAACCAGCCAACAACCTTCGATGTGGGGACCTGCAGCTCCAACGCTTGGTCTTCAACCTCCATCCAAGGGTCGCCTCCTCTGCGTCAATCGAGGGATCCCCTCTACATGCTGATTATGAAAACAATTGTTGCTGATCAATCAACAAAACTAATCGTTGTGGAATTACTGCTGTGGAATTACCGCTGTGGATTATAAGACTTTGCTTTCCAAGGGATCACAGACTTTGTTTTCCAAGAGTTAACAGACTTTGTTTTCCAAAGGATTAAAAGCTTTTCGCAATGGGATTACCTCCGAACAGTATGGAATTTCCAAAAACTTTATGGGATTATAATTTTTGATTTTTCTTTTCCACTTGCTGGATTACTTCAAGATCAAAGACAGTTCAAGGTTTCCTTTCGTGTTGGACCCCATCCCCAAGGACTGGCGATGGCTTCCAAAAGGGGGGAGATGTAGTGGACCTACCCAGGGTCAAACTAAGGTTTTTGAACTGTCCAGTGATGACCTTTACTGACCTCTCAGTAAAGCAAGACATTTACTACAAAATCATTCCATTAGTTGTAATCTTAGAACATAGTCACCAAAAGAGACTATTTCTATCTTTGATTTTATTCTAATGTGACCAAAAGAATAACTTTTGTCATTTTCATGATGTGTGCTTTTAAGCTGTGTTATTCTGTAAGAGTATTACTGTGTTCACTGCTGTGTTAAAGGTGAAGTCTCGGGTCACAGAGACCGGACGGTTTTGTTTAGAAAGTCAGAAGACAGTTAATCTGTTGTTTTTCATGAAAGGGCTCCAGCTGCTCTGTCTTTTCCTAAACAAATCTCCCTCTGCTCTGGCTGTAACCTTGGGTCGCGATAACACAAGTGAACTGCTGGACTGGTCCACGGACCAATGAAAAAGAGACAAGCCTCACTCCTCTCTTTGATCCTTCTTTAAGTTCTAAGCTGTGGCTGGAACTGGGAAGTCGGCAAGAGTCCGAAAGAGTTTGCTGGGAGCTTCGAAAGAGATGTGAACCTTCCCAAAGAGCGGGGTACGCTTGGTCAAGAGCTAACGACCTTCGTCATCCAGCTGGGACTGATAACTTGCTGTTATGAGTCCACTTCGAATGAGCGCAAGCTCAAACTTTGTTATTCCTTCCTGGAATAATTTATCTTGAGCCAAAAACCACGATTGCCACGACTTCTGCCGACGAAAGCGAGTATCACCGACACCGACAAGGTAAACACGTCTGGAGTCCAGCTTGGACTTGCGGGACCGACGACTCGTCAGTCCAAAGCTGACCACAGCTCTTTGCCAGAACCAAGGCGGACGTCTTAAGGTAAAGGAGCCGCTGTTTGCTTGCTGGAGGTGTGATGATATCTTAGCTGGACGCGTACGGAAGAGTGTCATCTGGTTTCATAAATGCAAGATAAACTTCCTCTCTTAACCTCCCAATTCTTCTTAAATCTTTCCTCCTATTCTTTTCCCTCTCAATCTAAGCTGGAAACTATTTTAAGCTGAAGAGCCCACAGACTAAATATGTTAACATCCAATATTGAAGTCTGTTGTGTTAAATTTAAGTGTGCTGACGTATTAATTTGAAAGAAAGTGAAATCCTGTCAATCAAGTGTAATGGTGTTAATTTAGTTGATTCATTTTAAATAAATGATAGTGTCTCTTTGACATATCAAGCTAAGTTAACGTGTCCATTGTCACTCTATGGCTTTGTTTATTTATCCATCATAAAGATCACAGAAATATTGGGTAAACTGAAAAAGAAAAGAATCCGTGAAATTACTATTCAATCTGAATAAGTAAATTAATTAAGGATAAAGAGGTCAGCTTAATACTGACCCCTGTTAAAATCCTTTAGTTACATCTGGGTGGCACTATATGTGTTTAAAGACACAATATATGGTCTCCCTCATGTTTCCTTCACAGCTTTAATTGATGATTTCCTTACATGCTGCTAAAACATTTTCAGACTTTACCTGTCATTTCCACTCGAGTGTGTTAAATGAGTCCTACTCAGAATGCTGCTGCACCTGCTCCAGCTCCATTTAGCTTTTTAGTGTTCAGGCTCTATGATGGGAGCTGCTGATGGGAGCTGGAGGGAGTGTGTGTGGGGTCGAATCTGCAGGTACGCAAAGGTTACAGAGGAGGTCACGTCACGTGGAACTGAGAACCAGGTCGACTTCAGAAGGAAAACAAAAAAAAAAAATCACCTTGTGATGTGAAAACAAGTCCTCTGACCCAGAACAAGTGAAAAATAAAATATTCTCAAATTAGTATAAGTTTGTCTTTTTTAAATGTATATTTTCTATAACTGGTTTGAGAACTGAGATCACGTTGTTGTCTCAAATTATTTGCTGCTAGTGAAACGCTGACCTTTGACCTGTATGTGCTTCAGAAACGACTGAAAATGGGGTCATTAGTCCTCCCTGGACCCCTGGAGGAGCAAAAACTTAGAATGTAACTGAAAACAACTCAGCTGAGGTTAAACATCTGACCCAACTGCATTTAGCTTTACATACTGAGTTTTTTTTTTTAAAGATGGATGAAATTTTACATTTGTATGCCAAACTATAAATAGAGTTTAATTACATATGTTTAACTGGAATTTGTTTGCTTAATAGAAATTATGATAATCTGGGTCAAATGGATTGTTTCTTCATCTGAATTTTGATAAAAAGGTAAAAGGATTTCCATCCATCCACACACACACACACACACAGACACACACACACACACACACACACACATACCTATATATATACTGTATATATATATATATATATANTTACAAATAATAACAATAATAATAATAATAATAATAATAATAATAATAAAATGGAGTGAAGTGGCAGTGGAAGTGGTCTCCAGCTACAAATACTTGGGTGTACACATGAATGATAACCTCAGCTGGAGCAACAACACCACCAGCCTGATCAAGAAAGGTCATCAGAGACTCTACTTCCTCAGACGGCTGAGACGTGCTGGTCTGAGCAGCCCAGTTCTCACCTCGTTCTACAGGTGTGCAGTGGAGAGCGTCCTGTGCTCCAGCATCAACGTGTGGCATGGAGGCTGCACAGTTGAAGAGAGGAAAGCTCTACAGAGAGTGGTGAAGGCTGCACAGAAGTCTGTTGGAGTCAGTCTCCCCACCATCACAGACATTTACACCTCCAGATGCAGGAAAAGAGCCACCTGCATCATGAAAGACCTCACTCATCCAGCACACTCACTCTTTGCCCCACTCCCCTCAGGACGGAGGTTGAGGAGCATCAAGTGTAGAACCACTAGACTGAGGAACAGCTTCTACCCTGAGGCTGTTAGACTCATGAATAAATAAAAATAAAATAAAAAATAAACACTGCAAAATATCACATCATGCTGATGCTGATCTGTTTTCTTGTTGCTGTGTTCATCTGTGACCATCTGCTCATACAAACTCATGTTCGTGCTGCTGTTTATTCCCACTATATTAGGCTTAGTGTATTACTAGTTGATGTTTTTCTTAGTTAATTCTAGATGTTATTACTGTTTTTCTCTTGCATTTGTTGTTGGATGTAACTGGGACCCCGTGTACATAATCTCGTTTTCATCACATGTACCACATGCGGTGCAAATGACAATAAAGACTCTCTGACTCTCTGACTCTGATCTATATAGTAGTCATTTTGTGCTTGGAAGCCATTTCATAATGGAGGCGGCACAGAGACCCCGCAGAGTCCAACAGGCTCCCACACGGCCAGAACCCAAACTGACATGACAACAAACAGGACACATTCAAAAAGAGCAGGCGTAAACTGAGGAGCACCGAGCGCCATCTTACAAACAGCCAAACTTCGTGTGTATGAGTGGCCTGTCATTTTCCGATCTGTTGACAAGGGGCCTTTGCCTCTGCTGCCGCCGCCATCTTGGAAAGTGGCTGGATGGCGGCACTATTGACGGAAGAAAGCTAGCACTCAGATTTAAACCAGAAACAGAGGACCAGTACTTAACCCTGCCTTGCATTGTGCCTGCCATGAAGCGCACTTATTAATTTCGTGAAACGTCACAAAGTCAACGGAGAGTATAGATTGACCAAATCGATCCTGACATAGATACGTTGGTATCGCTATTAGCTTTCTTTTTGGTTTCTTCTGGAAGCACATGCAATTTAAGGGATTTTATTTATTTATTTTAGGCATTGTTGCTGAACAACGTGTTTATAGATTACATTTCTATCCATAACTTCAAATAAAAGGTTACGTTATTTTATTTTTTAAATATTTGTGTAAATTTATAACATTGAGACTGAGGAAGTCTTTCGGACGAAAGACGAAACGTTTCTACTTTTTTATTTTGTTTTTTGACTGTCCAGAGGACCAGACTGAAGCCCCCAGTATAGCTCTGCGTTGGGCCAAACGCCACGGCACAAGCCTTTGAACGCGGGCGTGAACGCGCCAAGCTCAAATTTTACGACAGCTTAAGCGCGCGCGTTGTCTCACAATAAACTAACCGGCGCCTGACTGTTTTGTATGTGACACAAATGTATTAAATTCCCCCTCTTCATCTCTGATCTGGACTTTTCTTTCGTTTTTTTGCCAAAAGTCAAGTGATCGCTTCCTCCTTGCTGAGGAAATGAATGCATTTGTCACGAGCTAACTAAACTGATGTCCAACGTGGCTGCGGGAGGCTCTAAATATTTACTGGTGTTCTGGTGTGCTGGACCAGCGCTCCCTGTTTTTATTTTATTTTTTAGACCTTTTTATTAACATATAAACACAGAAAGCCGCTGCGCAGCCCGTGCATTTTTTCCCCACCCGACCTGTACCCGTAGGTAAATGCTCCACCCTGCTACTGCTCAAATGACATCAAGAATTTGGAGCGAAAACGCTGGAGCCTCACGCTGAGCTATACTGTGAAATGCCTGTGCGCAGCACGCGCGCGCCGAGCGGCGTTCGGCCCAACGCAGAGCTATACTGGAGGCTTTAGCTTTTTTTTTTAGATCTATAACATTGATTTACCTTACCCTGATGCATGCTCAATAATCTAGGTAGAAAAATCTAAAAAAAGCTGTCTGGTCCTTTGGACATTCAAAAAACAAAACAAAAAGTAGAAAGATTTCGCCTTTCGTCCGAAAGACTTCAATCAATCAATCAATCAGCTTTATTTATAGCACATTTTAAAAACCGCAGGGTTAGCCAAAGTGCTGTACAGTAAAACAAAAGATAGCTAACTAAAACGATTAAAAAAACAAAACAAAAGCAGCATACAAAAATAAAAATACATATACCAGTCTCACTGCAGGTGGGTTAAAATGCCATAAAAGAACAAGATCACGTGTTAAAAGCCAAGGTATAAAAGTGTGTTTTTAAAAGGGATTTAAAAACAGGAAGAGAGGAGGCCTGTCTGACACTCAGTGGCAAATTGTTCCACAACCTGGGAGCAGCGACAGAAAACGCTCTGTCACCTCTGAACTTCAGCCTAGTTTTGGGCACTGTCAGCAGCAACTGATCAGCTGATCTTAGAGATCGGGGAGGGCAGTAGGGCTGAAGCAGCTCAGACAGATATGGTGGGGCAAGGTTGTTCAGGCATTTAAAAACAAATAGCAAAAGTTTAAAATGAATTCTGTAGTGCACAGGGAGCCAGTGAAGGGACGCCAGGATGGGAGTGATATGCTCACGCCTACGGGTCTGGGTTAAGAGGCGAGCAGCAGAGTTCTGCACGAGCTGCAGACGGGCGAGAGAGGTCTGGCTGATGCCTACATACAGTGCATTACAGTAATCAAGACGAGATGTAATAAAAGCGTGGATTAATTTCTCCAAGTCAGGTCTTGATAAGATTGGTTTTACTTTTGCTATTTGGCGAAGCTGATAAAACTTTTCTGAACAACACTGCTGATCTGTTTATCAAATTTAAAATCAGACTCAAACTTCACCCCCAGATTGGTGACAGAGCTTGTTGCTGAACAACGTGTTTATAGACTCTCAGCATCTCAGACTTCCTCAGTCTGAGATGCTGTACTGTATTCAGCTCAGTCTTATAAATAGCACCCCCTCACAGTGGATCAACCAGTTGGCTGATGACAGCCAAAATCAGCTGCTCACATGATCAAGAAGGACCATCAGCCTAATGATGGATCGTTAGCACCCTGATGGTTGTTTGCTATTGTCAAAATATGCAGGACTTTTGGGTTGAAAACAGACTTATACTGCTGCAAAGATCTTTACAACACATATACACACACATGGTAAGTTGCCTTTGGCACAGGGCTCAGAGCAGGGTGTAATAACACACCGTCAGTAACCCTAGATTAGTTTAATTTATATGGCATTTTAAACTCATAAGCAGAAAAACATGATGTATGTTTTTTACTTTTTATATGCTTTGTCTGTATTTTGGTAAACCATCTTTGTGGTATTGCATGGCATTTTGGTTAACCCTATGCGATAAGGAATGGGATTGAGTTAGGCCTTACCTGCACACAGCAAAGGTCATATATGCATGCTCACTCAGGCCCAGGAGGCCTGAACAGAATTAGGTCCAGTAGATAAGGCAAACCTTTCTGCTGTTAGTTTTGCTGTGTTTTGCTGTGTTGTCAAATAGAACTCCCCAAAATAAATAGAAAGAACACTTTGTTAAGATGAGCTGAAGGCCTCTTAAAACAGAGCTCTGTGGATCAAGGCCTGTTAAAAATGAAGAGAGTTTTTAAAGCAAAGATAATTAAAATAAAATGTAATCTTTGAATGAGCACTTTTCATGCTACAGCAGCCAGACACAGAGGCTCTAACGCACACACACA
>JBBPBX010011606.1:19924-55615 GCA_038048925.1 Garcialebias charrua | reverse complement strand
CAGAGCTTTTCTTTCTGCAGCTGTGCAGCCTCCATGTCACACGTTGATGCTGGAGCACAGGATGCTCTCTGCCGCACACCTGTAGAAGGAGGTGAGGACTGGGCTTCCCAGACCACCTTTAACATAACAACTCAAGAAATGGTGACTTTACATTGTCTTCCTTATAGTGCAAGAACGTGTCACTAACAGAAAATCTTCAGACCTTTTGTAAGCTGCACCAAAAAAGGCACATTAAAAACACATACGAGCATACTGGAATTTTATATATTAAAGTTATCACTCAACACAATAATAAAAACTTTGCAAACTCCCCAATACCTGCAGTGATGCAGAACAAAACCATTTAAAGTCTAACATCATGACAAGGAGCAGTCTGATGTTACCAGTCATTTTCAGTTAGAGTCAGAGATTCTTTATTGTCATTCGCACCACATGTGGTACATATGATGGAACGAGATTATGTACACAGGGCCCCAGTTACATCCAACAATAAAATGTAAAAGAAAAACAGTAATAAGATCTAAGATAACGGTACTAAGAAAACAATCTAAAAATACACTAAGCACTAACGGCACAAAAACATTAAATTTTCTTTAAAATAACAAAATTGAATTCTATTTTGAGGGAATAGTTACAGTACTTTTATATCAAATAATGATAAATAAAAAGCAGAAGTCATACGGATGTGGTCGGACGTTTACTTATACTCATCACAGGCATAAAAGTCACATTAATGTAAGACTTTCAGTTGTTTTGAAAATAAGAAATGTGTGCACAAGTTTGAATTTAATGTAGATTTTTTCTCATCCACACAAAATCTACCTGTACATACAAGCTCAAATATACTTATAAGTGGAAGATGTGATTTTGTCTCAGTCAATCTCTCCTGATCCATGTTTGCAGACAGTAGGTGGTGCTGTTGACTAGCCTGCATGGGTGGGTGAACTCTTGAAGTTGAGAAATTTAATTCAGATTGGATGGTGCATCAGTGTTTGTAATCTGTAATCACTCAGGGCACAGGCATCACAATGAAATGATTTAGGGCTCCAGGCCAGCAGGGAACCTTTCAGAATATTTAACTACCAGTACTTGTTCCAAACCTTGTTGCAAAAACGTCTTGACTCAGGTAATTTGCACAGCTATTGAGCAAAAATGTAATGTGATAGCATCTGAGATCTAGCAAAGTTAAGTCAGGGACAGATTCTTCTTGTTCAAACTTTTCGTCTTTTATCCAAAAGACTGTCAGTCTGAGGAGCTGCAATAAACTCAGTCTTATATTATAGCGCCTTCTCATAGTGGATCAACCCGCTTGCTGGTGACAGCCAAGCTGTTCACATCATCAAGGAGGACCTAACAATTGGTCATTAGTGCCCTGAGACGGCTTCTTATTCACAGAGGGCTGAGTGATACTAGCAATAACAGCATTGTAAGAGGGGGACAGTTGAACCCGGAGGCCTCCACCTCTGTTTAATGATGGACGGTTTCTTTTCACAAAGATGGCCTCCTTTACTCCTCTCTCAAACCATTGTTCCTCTCTATCAAGGATGTGAACATCTTCATCCCTGAAAGAGTGACCGCTGGCCTGGAGATGAGTGTAGACCGCAGAGTCCTGACCTGATGATGTTGATCTTCTGTGCTGGGCCATCCTTTTGGCCAGTGGCTGTTTAGTTTCCCCGATATAAGACTGATCACCCTCCTGACACTGAACAGCATACACAATATTACTCTGTTTGTGCCGGGGGACTGGATCTTTGGGATGAACCAGTCTTTGCGTAATGTATTTTGGGGTTTAAAAGCCACTGGGACGTTGTGTTTAGAAAATAAACGTCTCAATGTCTCTGAAACTCCCGCAACATATGGAATGACCACTGGTCTGGGTCTGGGTTCCTTCTTTTCACCTGATGGCTGGCTGGAGTCTGTTTGGGTTTCTCCTCTGCTTTCAGGAAGGCCCAGTTAGGATAGAGCCTGTTTTGTGTGGGATTTCTCCTTCTGTCTGGCTCCTGAGTTAGTGGGGATGCTGTCATTTTCATCTTTAAATCACTTCTTGGTCTGCTGCCCTCATACATCTCCTCCTACATGTCTTGGCGTGAGTGCAGCTACAGCGTGCGCTCTCAGGACATGATTACCTGCAGTGTTCTGTCAGTGAGGACTGAACTTGGAAAAAGGGCCTTCTCCTACTCTGCTCCTGCTTCCTGGAAATCTTACTCGCTTTCGTAAATGAGCCCTCGAGGCTCAATAAGATTTACCTGACTAAATAAAGGTTGAATGAATGTCTGCTCTGTGGTACAGAGTCCTGATGACTCCTAACTTGTGCTCCAGAGGGTGACGGGTGTCAAACTGGTCTGTGTGGGTGGGTTTGTGGTACACTGCAGTTTGCAAATTTCTTCTATCAGAAACTGAGACCTTGCAGTCCAAGAAAGCCAACCTGCCATTTTTTACATCTTCTCGTGTGAACTTGATATACAGTTTGTTAGCATCTCTAAATACTGCATTAAAGCACTGCATGCAGCTTTTGATGAATCTAAGCTAAATATCTTATAATTTCTTAAACGGAAAAGGAAGGGGTTCATCAATTAAATTACAGTTTGCCTGCAGCCTCAAGTCCATTAAAGTGGATTTTTTAACTCCACCTGACCTCCAATGGTCAAATATCTGTAAACAATATTATAAATTTGATTTTATTATATTTATTTATTATAAAACCCATGTAAAGATTAAAAAAAAAAGTTAGAAAACTGTCTTGGTGGTTTTGATAGGTCAGACTGAAATGTTTCTTCAGTTAGAGATCAGCTGAACCTTTTGACCCCTTCTCTTTTTCACTTTCTGTCTTCAACTCCAGCAGGTTTGTTTGTTATTGGTGGGTAACCTCCACATTTCAGCTGACTGCTGTTGTTCAGCTGCTGCCCAGAGGTTTACATCTGGCTGAGGATGGACGGTGCAAATTCAGGCCAAACACATTTAAATATTTCACTGTTTTTAATCTTTGCAGTGACACACATTGAAACTACCATATTTTTCAGACTACTGTATAAGGCTCAATATCAATGAACGAGTCTGTTTCATACATAAGGCACATTAAGCAAATTAAGTTCATTTTGATAGATATTTGAGCTTCGTGTACACATAAAATTGATTTGAGGTCAGTAGGCACAACCATTATACATAAGGCTTGGGCAGGACAATAATTCGATATCGATGTATATCACAATACACTTTTATTCAATAATGGTGCTATGAGTTTTAAGCACATTTTCGATATTTCGATATGATTACAGAGTTTCACTGATGCATTTCTTTTTCTGTTCGGGTTGAAGCGTCCTCTTCAGTTTCAACCTGAACAGAAAAAGTCACGACACAACTGCGTAAGTGCGTGGTGACGTAGATGTTACGCAGAGCTCAAGGTAGCGGGCTAGGCTAATCTCCAACGCGTGTTCAGTTTTCGCTTCAAAATGAGTTCCCATGACCATCGGAATGTGACTGAACAATGTTTCACAACTGAAGAGAAAACAGATGACATAATTAAAGCTTCGGTATGTAGCTTTTTTTATGAACATATTTCTTCACTCTGTCACTACCTCCTGACAGACTGATGTTAGCCAGGTAATCTCTGAAAAAAAATAAAAAAAAAATATTGTCCCCTTGCTTCTCCAGGTGGTAAATAAGCATTTCTAAAAAGAAAAGGTGACCCGCCATTTTCCAGCCAATAAAAACAGAGTTTGTAACCAGCCAATAAAAACAGAGCTTGAATTTGAATCAGCCAATAAAAACAGAGCTTGAATTTGAAATTCAACAGACCACAAGGGGGCAGAGCCACATATGGCTCTGAGGGGGAGGGATCAGAATGCTTTGCCTGTTGAAAATACTTCTAAGTTCTGCAGTTCTACAGAAACTGCATACTGAACCTTTAACATCTGTAGCTGTTAACATCTGTAGTTGTTGGCGTCTGTAGCTGTTAACATCTGTAGCTGTTAACATCTGTAGCTGTTAGCATCTGTAGCTGTTAGCATCTGTAGCTGTTAGAATGTGTAGCTGTTAACGTCTGTAGCTGTTAACATCTGTAGCTATCTATTAACCTCTGTAGCTGTTAACATCTGTAGCTGCTAACATCTGTAGCTGTTAGCGTCAGTAGCTGTTAACATCTGTATCCGTTAACATCTGTAGTTGTTGGCGTCTGTAGCTGTTAACATCTGTAGCTGTTAACATCTGTAGTTGTTGGTGTCTGTAGCTGTTAACATCTGTAGTTGTTGGTGTCTGTAGCTGTTAACATCTGTAGTTGTTGGCATCTGTAGCTGTTAACGTCTGTAGCTGTTAACATCTGTAGCTGTTAACATCTGTAGTTGTTGGCGTCTGTAGCTGACTGTTAACATCTGTAGCTGTTATCTGTAGTTGTTAACATCTGTAGCTGTTAACATCTATAGCTGCTAACATATGTAGCTGTTAGCATCTGTAGCTGTTAACATCTGTAACTGTTAACATCTATAGCTGTTAACATCTGTAGTTGTTTGCATCTGTAGTTGTTAACATCTGTAGCTGTTAACATCTATAGCTGCTAACATCTGTAGCTGTTAACGTCTGTAGCTGTTAACATCTGTAGCTGTTAGTGTCTGTGGCTGTTAACATCTGTAGCTGTTAACATCTGTAGTTGTTGGCATCTGTAGCTGTTAATGTCTGTAGCTGTTAACATCTGTAGCTGTTAACATCTGTAGTTGTTGGCGTCTGTAGCTGTTAAAATCTGTAGCTGTTAACATCTGTAGCTGTTAGCATCTGTAGCTGTTAGCATCTGTAGCTGTTAGCATGTGTAGCTGTTAATGTCTCTAGCTGTTAACATCTGTAGCTATCTATTAACATCTGTAGATGTTAACATCTGTAGCTGCTAACATCTGTAGCTGTTAGCGTCAGTAGCTGTTAACATCTGTAGCCGTTAACATCTGTAGTTGTTGGCGTCTGTAGCTGTTAACATCTGTAGCTGTTAACATCTGTAGCTGTTAACATCTGTAGTTGTTGGCGTCTGTAGCTGTTAACATCTGTAGTTGTTGGCATCTGTAGCTGTTAATGTCTGTAGCTGTTAACATCTGTAGCTGTTAACATCTGTAGTTGTTGGCGTCTGTAGCTGACTGTTAACATCTGTAGCTGTTAACATCTGTAGCTGTTAGCATCTGTAGCTGTTAACATCTGTAATTGTTAACGTCTGTAGCTGTTAACGTCTGTAGCTGTTAATGTTTCTAGCTGTTAACATCTGTAGCTATCTATTAACATCTGTAGCTGTTAACATCTGTAGCTGTTAACATCTGTAGCTGTTAGCGTCAGTAGCTGTTAACATCTGTAGCCGTTAACATCTGTAGTTGTTGGCGTCTGTAGCTGTTAACATCTGTAGCTGTTAACATCTGTAGTTGTTGGCGTCTGTAGCTGTTAACATCTGTAGCTAATAACGTCTGTAGCTGTTAGCATCTGTAGCTGTTACATGTGTAGCTGTTAACGTCTGTAGCTGTTAACATCTGTAGCTGTTAGCATCTGTAGCTGTTAACATCTGTAGCTGCTAACATCTGTAGCTGTTAGCGTCTGTAGCTGTTAACATCTGTAGCTGCTGACATCTGTAGTTGTTGGCATCTGTAGCTGTTAACGTCTGTAGCTGTTAACATCTGTAGCTGTTAACTTCTGTAGTTGTTGGCATCTGTAGCTGTTAACGTCTGTAGCTGTTAACATCTGTAGCTGTTAACATCTGTAGCTGTTAGCATCTGTAGCTGTTAGCGTCTGTAGCTGTTAACATCTGTAGCTGCTGACATCTGTAGTTGTTGGCATCTGTAGCTGTTAATTTCTGTAGCTATTAACATCTGTAGCTGTTAACATCTGTAGTTGTTAAAGTATGTAGCTGTTAACATCTGTAGCTGTTAGCATCTGTAGCTGTTAGCATCTGTAGCTGTTAACATCTGTAGCTGCTAACATCTGTAGCTGTTAGTGTCTGTAGCTCTTAACATCTGTAGCTAATAACGTCTGTAGCTGTTAGCATCTGTAGCTGTTAACATGTGTAGCTGTTAACGTCTGTAGCTGTTAACATCTGTAGCTGTTAGCATCTGTAGCTGTTAACATCTGTAGCTGCTAACATCTGTAGCTGTTAGCATCTGTAGCTGTTAACATCTGTAGCTATTAACATCTGTAGCTGTTAGCATCTGTAGCTGTTAGCATGTGTAGCTGTTAACGTCTGTAGCTGTTAACATCTGTAGCTATTAACGTCTGTAGCTGTTAACATCTGTAGCTGCTAACATCTGTGGCTGTTGGCGTCTGTAGCTGTTAACATCTGTAGCTGTTAACATCTGTAGCTGTTAGCATCTGTAGCTATTAACATCTGTAGCTGTTAGCATCTGTAGCTGTTAACGTCTGTAGCTGTTAACCATACCATACCATACCATACCATTTTATTTATAAAGCACTTTAAACAGGAACAAGTCCACACCAAAGTGCTGGACAAACAAACACGCAACAGGCAACACATACAATGAAGTACAACACGAAAAACATAAAAACATTGCAGATCATAAATCAAACGATCCAGTACAAATCAGCTGGCATTGAAAGCGATGGAGTAGTAGTGAGTTTTTAACCGGGATTTGAAAACCGAGAGAGAGGGGGCCTGTTTGATGAGCAGCGGTAACTCGTTCCAGAGTCTTGGGCCTGCTACATCTGCTTAACATCTGTAGCTGTTAGCATCTGTAGCTGTTAGCGTCTGTAGCTGTTAACATCTGTAGCTGCTGACATCTGTAGTTGTTGGCATCTGTAGCTGTTAACGTCTGTAGCTGTTAACATCTGTAGCTGTTAACTTCTGTAGTTGTTGGCATCTGTAGCTGTTAACGTCTGTAGCTGTTAACATCTGTAGCTGTTAACATCTGTAGCTGTTAGCATCTGTAGCTGTTAGCATCTGTAGCTGTTAGCATCTGTAGCTGTTAGCGTCTGTAGCTGTTAACATCTGTAGCTGCTGACATCTGTAGTTGTTGGCATCTGTAGCTGTTAATTTCTGTAGCTATTAACATCTGTAGCTGTTAACATCTGTAGTTGTTAAAGTCTGTAGCTGTTAACATCTGTAGCTGTTAGCATCTGTAGCTGTTAACATCTGTAGCTGCTAACATCTGTAGCTGTTAGCGTCTGTAGCTGTTAACATCTGTAGCTAATAACGTCTGTAGCTGTTAGCATCTGTAGCTGTTGACATGTGTAGCTGTTAACGTCTGTAGCTGTTAACATCTGTAGCTGTTAGCATCTGTAGCTGTTAACATCTGTAGCTGCTAACATCTGTAGCTGTTAGCATCTGTAGCTGTTAACATCTGTAGCTATTAACATCTGTAGCTGTTAGCATCTGTAGCTGTTAGCATGTGTAGCTGTTAACGTCTGTAGCTGTTAACATCTGTAGCTATTAACGTCTGTAGCTGTTAACATCTGTAGCTGCTAACATCTGTGGCTGTTGGCGTCTGTAGCTGTTAACATCTGTAGCTGTTAACATCTGTAGTTGTTGGCATCTGTAGCTATTAACGTCTGTAGCTGTTAGCGTCTGTAGCTGTTAGCATCTGTAGCTGTTAACATGTGTAGCTGTTAACGTCTGTAGCTGTTAACATCTGTAGCTGTTAGCATCTGTAGCTGTTAACATCTGTAGCTGCTAACATCTGTAGCTGTTAGCATCTGTAGCTGTTAGCATCTGTAGCTATTAACATCTGTAGCTGTTAGCATCTGTAGCTGTTAGCATGTGTAGTTGTTAACGTCTGTAGCTGTTAACATCTGTAGCTGCTGACATCTGTAGCTGTTAGCGTCTGTAGCTGTTAACGTCTGTAGCTGTTAACATCTGTAGCTGTTAGCATCTGTAGCTGTTAGCATCTGTAGCTGTTAGCGTCTGTAGCTGTTAACATCTGTAGCTGCTGACATCTGTAGTTGTTGGCATCTGTAGCTGTTAACGTCTGTAGCTGTTAACATCTGTAGCTGTTAACTTCTGTAGTTGTTGGCATCTGTAGCTGTTAATGTCTGTAGCTGTTAACATCTGTAGCTGTTAACATCTGTAGCTGTTAGCATCTGTAGCTGTTAGCATCTGTAGCTGTTAGCGTCTGTAGCTGTTAACATCTGTAGCTGCTGACATCTGTAGTTGTTGGCATCTGTAGCTGTTAATTTCTGTAGCTATTAACATCTGTAGCTGTTAACATCTGTAGTTGTTAAAGTCTGTAGCTGTTAACATCTGTAGCTGTTAGCATGTGTAGCTGTTAACGTCTGTAGCTGTTAACATCTGTAGCTGTTAGCATCTGTAGCTGTTAACATCTGTAGCTGCTAACATCTGTAGCTGTTAGCGTCTGTAGCTGTTAACATCTGTAGCTAATAACGTCTGTAGCTGTTAGCATCTGTAGCTGTTAACATGTGTAGCTGTTAACGTCTGTAGCTGTTAACATCTGTAGCTGTTAGCATCTGTAGCTGTTAACATCTGTAGCTGCTAACATCTGTAGCTGTTAGCATCTGTAGCTGTTAACATCTGTAGCTATTAACATCTGTAGCTGTTAGCATCTGTAGCTGTTAGCATGTGTAGCTGTTAACGTCTGTAGCTGTTAACATCTGTAGCTATTAACGTCTGTAGCTGTTAACATCTGTAGCTGCTAACATCTGTGGCTGTTGGCGTCTGTAGCTGTTAACATCTGTAGCTGTTAACATCTGTAGTTGTTGGCATCTGTAGCTATTAACGTCTGTAGCTGTTAGCGTCTGTAGCTGTTAGCATCTGTAGCTGTTAACATGTGTAGCTGTTAACGTCTGTAGCTGTTAACATCTGTAGCTGTTAGCATCTGTAGCTGTTAACATCTGTAGCTGCTAACATCTGTAGCTGTTAGCATCTGTAGCTGTTAACATCTGTAGCTATTAACATCTGTAGCTGTTAGCATCTGTAGCTGTTAGCATGTGTAGTTGTTAACGTCTGTAGCTGTTAACATCTGTAGCTATTAACGTCTGTAGCTGTTAACATCCGTAGCTGCTAACATCTGTAGCTGTTGGCGTCTGTAGCTGTTAACATCTGTAGCTGTTAACATCTGTAGTTGGCATCTGTAGCTATTAACGTCTGTAGCTGTTAGCGTCTGTAGCTGTTAGTATGTGTAGCTGTTAGCATGTGTAGCTGTTAACATCTGTAGCTGTTAGCAGCTGTAGCTGTTAGCATCTGTAGCTGTTAGCATGTGTAGCTGTTAGCATGTGTAGCTGACTGTTAACGTCTGTAGCTGTTAACATCTGTAGCTATCAACGTCTGTAGCTGTTAACATCTATAGCTGCTAACATCTGTAGCTGTTAGCGTCTGTAGCTGTTAACATCTGTAGCTGTTAACATCTGTAGTTGTTGGTGTCTGTAGCTGTTAACGTCTGTAGCTGTTAACATCTGTAGCTGTTAACATCTGTAGTTGTTGGCGTTTGTAGCTGTTAACATCTGTAGCTGTTAACATCTGTAGTTGTTGCATCTGTAGCTGTTAACATCTGTAGCTGTTAACATCTGTAGCTGTTAACATCTGTAGTTGTTAACATCTGTAGATGTTAACATATATAGCTGCTAACATATATAGCTGCTAACATCTGTAGCTGTTAGCATCTGTAGCTGTTAACATCTGTAACTGTTAACATCTATAGCTGTTAACATATGTAGTTGTTTGCATCTGTAGCTGTTAACATCTGTAGCTGTTAACATCTGTAGCTGTTAACGTCTGTAGCTGTTAACATCTGTAGCTGTTAGTGTCTGTGGCTGTTAACATCTGTAGCTGTTGACATCTGTAGTTGTTGGCATCTGTAGCTGTTAATGTCTGTAGCTGTTAAAGCTTCAGTATGTAGCTTTTTTTATGAACATATTTCTTCACTCTGTCACTACCTCCTGACAGACTGATGTTAGCCAGGTAATCTCTGAAAAAAAATAAAAAAAAATATTGTCCCCTTGCTTCTCCAGGTGGTAAATAAGCATTTCTAAAAAGAAAAGGTGACCCGCCATTTTCCAGCCAATAAAAACAGAGTTTGTAACCAGCCAATAAAAACAGAGCTTGAATTTGAATCAGCCAATAAAAACAGAGCTTGAATTTGAAATTCAACAGACCACAAGGGGGCAGAGCCACATATGGCTCTGAGGGGGAGGGATCAGAATGCTTTGCCTGTTGAAAATACTTCTAAGTTCTGCAGTTCTACAGAAACTGCATACTGAACCTTTAACATCTGTAGCTGTTAACATCTGTAGTTGTTGGCGTCTGTAGCTGTTAACATCTGTAGCTGTTAACATCTGTAGCTGTTAGCATCTGTAGCTGTTAGCATCTGTAGCTGTTAGAATGTGTAGCTGTTAACGTCTGTAGCTGTTAACATCTGTAGCTATCTATTAACCTCTGTAGCTGTTAACATCTGTAGCTGCTAACATCTGTAGCTGTTAGCGTCAGTAGCTGTTAACATCTGTAGTTGTTGGCATCTGTAGCTGTTAACGTCTGTAGCTGATAACATCTGTAGCTGTTAACATCTGTAGTTGTTGGCGTCTGTAGCTGACTGTTAACATCTGTAGCTGTTATCTGTAGTTGTTAACATCTGTAGCTGTTAACATCTATAGCTGCTAACATATGTAGCTGTTAGCATCTGTAGCTGTTAACATCTGTAACTGTTAACATCTATAGCTGTTAACATCTGTAGTTGTTTGCATCTGTAGTTGTTAACATCTGTAGCTGTTAACATCTATAGCTGCTAACATCTGTAGCTGTTAACGTCTGTAGCTGTTAACATCTGTAGCTGTTAGTGTCTGTGGCTGTTAACATCTGTAGCTGTTAACATCTGTAGTTGTTGGCATCTGTAGCTGTTAATGTCTGTAGCTGTTAACATCTGTAGCTGTTAACATCTGTAGTTGTTGGCGTCTGTAGCTGTTAAAATCTGTAGCTGTTAACATCTGTAGCTGTTAGCATCTGTAGCTGTTAGCATCTGTAGCTGTTAGCATGTGTAGCTGTTAATGTCTCTAGCTGTTAACATCTGTAGCTATCTATTAACATCTGTAGATGTTAACATCTGTAGCTGCTAACATCTGTAGCTGTTAGCGTCAGTAGCTGTTAACATCTGTAGCCGTTAACATCTGTAGTTGTTGGCGTCTGTAGCTGTTAACATCTGTAGCTGTTAACATCTGTAGCTGTTAACATCTGTAGTTGTTGGCGTCTGTAGCTGTTAACATCTGTAGTTGTTGGCATCTGTAGCTGTTAATGTCTGTAGCTGTTAACATCTGTAGCTGTTAACATCTGTAGTTGTTGGCGTCTGTAGCTGACTGTTAACATCTGTAGCTGTTAACATCTGTAGCTGTTAGCATCTGTAGCTGTTAACATCTGTAATTGTTAACGTCTGTAGCTGTTAACGTCTGTAGCTGTTAATGTTTCTAGCTGTTAACATCTGTAGCTATCTATTAACATCTGTAGCTGTTAACATCTGTAGCTGTTAACATCTGTAGCTGTTAGCGTCAGTAGCTGTTAACATCTGTAGCCGTTAACATCTGTAGTTGTTGGCGTCTGTAGCTGTTAACATCTGTAGCTGTTAACATCTGTAGCTGTTAACATCTGTAGTTGTTGGCGTCTGTAGCTGTTAACATCTGTAGCTAATAACGTCTGTAGCTGTTATTATCTGTAGCTGTTAACATGTGTAGCTGTTAACGTCTGTAGCTGTTAACATCTGTAGCTGTTAGCATCTGTAGCTGTTAACATCTGTAGCTGCTAACATCTGTAGCTGTTAGCGTCTGTAGCTGTTAACATCTGTAGCTGCTGACATCTGTAGTTGTTGGCATCTGTAGCTGTTAACGTCTGTAGCTGTTAACATCTGTAGCTGTTAACTTCTGTAGTTGTTGGCATCTGTAGCTGTTAACGTCTGTAGCTGTTAACATCTGTAGCTGTTAACATCTGTAGCTGTTAGCATCTGTAGCTGTTAGCGTCTGTAGCTGTTAACATCTGTAGCTGCTGACATCTGTAGTTGTTGGCATCTGTAGCTGTTAATTTCTGTAGCTATTAACATCTGTAGCTGTTAACATCTGTAGTTGTTAAAGTATGTAGCTGTTAACATCTGTAGCTGTTAGCATCTGTAGCTGTTAGCATCTGTAGCTGTTAACATCTGTAGCTGCTAACATCTGTAGCTGTTAGTGTCTGTAGCTCTTAACATCTGTAGCTAATAACGTCTGTAGCTGTTAGCATCTGTAGCTGTTAACATGTGTAGCTGTTAACGTCTGTAGCTGTTAACATCTGTAGCTGTTAGCATCTGTAGCTGTTAACATCTGTAGCTGCTAACATCTGTAGCTGTTAGCATCTGTAGCTGTTAACATCTGTAGCTATTAACATCTGTAGCTGTTAGCATCTGTAGCTGTTAGCATGTGTAGCTGTTAACGTCTGTAGCTGTTAACATCTGTAGCTATTAACGTCTGTAGCTGTTAACATCTGTAGCTGCTAACATCTGTGGCTGTTGGCGTCTGTAGCTGTTAACATCTGTAGCTGTTAACATCTGTAGCTGTTAGCATCTGTAGCTATTAACATCTGTAGCTGTTAGCATCTGTAGCTGTTAACGTCTGTAGCTGTTAACCATACCATACCATACCATACCATTTTATTTATAAAGCACTTTAAACAGGAACAAGTCCACACCAAAGTGCTGGACAAACAAACACGCAACAGGCAACACATACAATGAAGTACAACACGAAAAACATAAAAACATTGCAGATCATAAATCAAACGATCCAGTACAAATCAGCTGGCATTGAAAGCGATGGAGTAGTAGTGAGTTTTTAACCGGGATTTGAAAACCGAGAGAGAGGGGGCCTGTTTGATGAGCAGCGGTAACTCGTTCCAGAGTCTTGGGCCTGCTACATCTGCTTAACATCTGTAGCTGTTAGCATCTGTAGCTGTTAGCGTCTGTAGCTGTTAACATCTGTAGCTGCTGACATCTGTAGTTGTTGGCATCTGTAGCTGTTAACGTCTGTAGCTGTTAACATCTGTAGCTGTTAACTTCTGTAGTTGTTGGCATCTGTAGCTGTTAACGTCTGTAGCTGTTAACATCTGTAGCTGTTAACATCTGTAGCTGTTAGCATCTGTAGCTGTTAGCATCTGTAGCTGTTAGCATCTGTAGCTGTTAGCGTCTGTAGCTGTTAACATCTGTAGCTGCTGACATCTGTAGTTGTTGGCATCTGTAGCTGTTAATTTCTGTAGCTATTAACATCTGTAGCTGTTAACATCTGTAGTTGTTAAAGTCTGTAGCTGTTAACATCTGTAGCTGTTAGCATCTGTAGCTGTTAACATCTGTAGCTGCTAACATCTGTAGCTGTTAGCGTCTGTAGCTGTTAACATCTGTAGCTAATAACGTCTGTAGCTGTTAGCATCTGTAGCTGTTGACATGTGTAGCTGTTAACGTCTGTAGCTGTTAACATCTGTAGCTGTTAGCATCTGTAGCTGTTAACATCTGTAGCTGCTAACATCTGTAGCTGTTAGCATCTGTAGCTGTTAACATCTGTAGCTATTAACATCTGTAGCTGTTAGCATCTGTAGCTGTTAGCATGTGTAGCTGTTAACGTCTGTAGCTGTTAACATCTGTAGCTATTAACGTCTGTAGCTGTTAACATCTGTAGCTGCTAACATCTGTGGCTGTTGGCGTCTGTAGCTGTTAACATCTGTAGCTGTTAACATCTGTAGTTGTTGGCATCTGTAGCTATTAACGTCTGTAGCTGTTAGCGTCTGTAGCTGTTAGCATCTGTAGCTGTTAACATGTGTAGCTGTTAACGTCTGTAGCTGTTAACATCTGTAGCTGTTAGCATCTGTAGCTGTTAACATCTGTAGCTGCTAACATCTGTAGCTGTTAGCATCTGTAGCTGTTAGCATCTGTAGCTATTAACATCTGTAGCTGTTAGCATCTGTAGCTGTTAGCATGTGTAGTTGTTAACGTCTGTAGCTGTTAACATCTGTAGCTGCTGACATCTGTAGCTGTTAGCGTCTGTAGCTGTTAACGTCTGTAGCTGTTAACATCTGTAGCTGTTAGCATCTGTAGCTGTTAGCATCTGTAGCTGTTAGCGTCTGTAGCTGTTAACATCTGTAGCTGCTGACATCTGTAGTTGTTGGCATCTGTAGCTGTTAACGTCTGTAGCTGTTAACATCTGTAGCTGTTAACTTCTGTAGTTGTTGGCATCTGTAGCTGTTAATGTCTGTAGCTGTTAACATCTGTAGCTGTTAACATCTGTAGCTGTTAGCATCTGTAGCTGTTAGCATCTGTAGCTGTTAGCGTCTGTAGCTGTTAACATCTGTAGCTGCTGACATCTGTAGTTGTTGGCATCTGTAGCTGTTAATTTCTGTAGCTATTAACATCTGTAGCTGTTAACATCTGTAGTTGTTAAAGTCTGTAGCTGTTAACATCTGTAGCTGTTAGCATGTGTAGCTGTTAACGTCTGTAGCTGTTAACATCTGTAGCTGTTAGCATCTGTAGCTGTTAACATCTGTAGCTGCTAACATCTGTAGCTGTTAGCGTCTGTAGCTGTTAACATCTGTAGCTAATAACGTCTGTAGCTGTTAGCATCTGTAGCTGTTAACATGTGTAGCTGTTAACGTCTGTAGCTGTTAACATCTGTAGCTGTTAGCATCTGTAGCTGTTAACATCTGTAGCTGCTAACATCTGTAGCTGTTAGCATCTGTAGCTGTTAACATCTGTAGCTATTAACATCTGTAGCTGTTAGCATCTGTAGCTGTTAGCATGTGTAGCTGTTAACGTCTGTAGCTGTTAACATCTGTAGCTATTAACGTCTGTAGCTGTTAACATCTGTAGCTGCTAACATCTGTGGCTGTTGGCGTCTGTAGCTGTTAACATCTGTAGCTGTTAACATCTGTAGTTGTTGGCATCTGTAGCTATTAACGTCTGTAGCTGTTAGCGTCTGTAGCTGTTAGCATCTGTAGCTGTTAACATGTGTAGCTGTTAACGTCTGTAGCTGTTAACATCTGTAGCTGTTAGCATCTGTAGCTGTTAACATCTGTAGCTGCTAACATCTGTAGCTGTTAGCATCTGTAGCTGTTAACATCTGTAGCTATTAACATCTGTAGCTGTTAGCATCTGTAGCTGTTAGCATGTGTAGTTGTTAACGTCTGTAGCTGTTAACATCTGTAGCTATTAACGTCTGTAGCTGTTAACATCCGTAGCTGCTAACATCTGTAGCTGTTGGCGTCTGTAGCTGTTAACATCTGTAGCTGTTAACATCTGTAGTTGGCATCTGTAGCTATTAACGTCTGTAGCTGTTAGCGTCTGTAGCTGTTAGTATGTGTAGCTGTTAGCATGTGTAGCTGTTAACATCTGTAGCTGTTAGCAGCTGTAGCTGTTAGCATCTGTAGCTGTTAGCATGTGTAGCTGTTAGCATGTGTAGCTGACTGTTAACGTCTGTAGCTGTTAACATCTGTAGCTATCAACGTCTGTAGCTGTTAACATCTATAGCTGCTAACATCTGTAGCTGTTAGCGTCTGTAGCTGTTAACATCTGTAGCTGTTAACATCTGTAGTTGTTGGTGTCTGTAGCTGTTAACGTCTGTAGCTGTTAACATCTGTAGCTGTTAACATCTGTAGTTGTTGGCGTTTGTAGCTGTTAACATCTGTAGCTGTTAACATCTGTAGTTGTTGCATCTGTAGCTGTTAACATCTGTAGCTGTTAACATCTGTAGCTGTTAACATCTGTAGTTGTTAACATCTGTAGATGTTAACATATATAGCTGCTAACATATATAGCTGCTAACATCTGTAGCTGTTAGCATCTGTAGCTGTTAACATCTGTAACTGTTAACATCTATAGCTGTTAACATATGTAGTTGTTTGCATCTGTAGCTGTTAACATCTGTAGCTGTTAACATCTGTAGCTGTTAACGTCTGTAGCTGTTAACATCTGTAGCTGTTAGTGTCTGTGGCTGTTAACATCTGTAGCTGTTGACATCTGTAGTTGTTGGCATCTGTAGCTGTTAATGTCTGTAGCTGTTAAAGCTTCAGTATGTAGCTTTTTTTATGAACATATTTCTTCACTCTGTCACTACCTCCTGACAGACTGATGTTAGCCAGGTAATCTCTGAAAAAAAATAAAAAAAAATATTGTCCCCTTGCTTCTCCAGGTGGTAAATAAGCATTTCTAAAAAGAAAAGGTGACCCGCCATTTTCCAGCCAATAAAAACAGAGTTTGTAACCAGCCAATAAAAACAGAGCTTGAATTTGAATCAGCCAATAAAAACAGAGCTTGAATTTGAAATTCAACAGACCACAAGGGGGCAGAGCCACATATGGCTCTGAGGGGGAGGGATCAGAATGCTTTGCCTGTTGAAAATACTTCTAAGTTCTGCAGTTCTACAGAAACTGCATACTGAACCTTTAACATCTGTAGCTGTTAACATCTGTAGTTGTTGGCGTCTGTAGCTGTTAACATCTGTAGCTGTTAACATCTGTAGCTGTTAGCATCTGTAGCTGTTAGCATCTGTAGCTGTTAGAATGTGTAGCTGTTAACGTCTGTAGCTGTTAACATCTGTAGCTATCTATTAACCTCTGTAGCTGTTAACATCTGTAGCTGCTAACATCTGTAGCTGTTAGCGTCAGTAGCTGTTAACATCTGTAGTTGTTGGCATCTGTAGCTGTTAACGTCTGTAGCTGATAACATCTGTAGCTGTTAACATCTGTAGTTGTTGGCGTCTGTAGCTGACTGTTAACATCTGTAGCTGTTATCTGTAGTTGTTAACATCTGTAGCTGTTAACATCTATAGCTGCTAACATATGTAGCTGTTAGCATCTGTAGCTGTTAACATCTGTAACTGTTAACATCTATAGCTGTTAACATCTGTAGTTGTTTGCATCTGTAGTTGTTAACATCTGTAGCTGTTAACATCTATAGCTGCTAACATCTGTAGCTGTTAACGTCTGTAGCTGTTAACATCTGTAGCTGTTAGTGTCTGTGGCTGTTAACATCTGTAGCTGTTAACATCTGTAGTTGTTGGCATCTGTAGCTGTTAATGTCTGTAGCTGTTAACATCTGTAGCTGTTAACATCTGTAGTTGTTGGCGTCTGTAGCTGTTAAAATCTGTAGCTGTTAACATCTGTAGCTGTTAGCATCTGTAGCTGTTAGCATCTGTAGCTGTTAGCATGTGTAGCTGTTAATGTCTCTAGCTGTTAACATCTGTAGCTATCTATTAACATCTGTAGATGTTAACATCTGTAGCTGCTAACATCTGTAGCTGTTAGCGTCAGTAGCTGTTAACATCTGTAGCCGTTAACATCTGTAGTTGTTGGCGTCTGTAGCTGTTAACATCTGTAGCTGTTAACATCTGTAGCTGTTAACATCTGTAGTTGTTGGCGTCTGTAGCTGTTAACATCTGTAGTTGTTGGCATCTGTAGCTGTTAATGTCTGTAGCTGTTAACATCTGTAGCTGTTAACATCTGTAGTTGTTGGCGTCTGTAGCTGACTGTTAACATCTGTAGCTGTTAACATCTGTAGCTGTTAGCATCTGTAGCTGTTAACATCTGTAATTGTTAACGTCTGTAGCTGTTAACGTCTGTAGCTGTTAATGTTTCTAGCTGTTAACATCTGTAGCTATCTATTAACATCTGTAGCTGTTAACATCTGTAGCTGTTAACATCTGTAGCTGTTAGCGTCAGTAGCTGTTAACATCTGTAGCCGTTAACATCTGTAGTTGTTGGCGTCTGTAGCTGTTAACATCTGTAGCTGTTAACATCTGTAGCTGTTAACATCTGTAGTTGTTGGCGTCTGTAGCTGTTAACATCTGTAGCTAATAACGTCTGTAGCTGTATATCTGTAGCTGTTAACATGTGTAGCTGTTAACGTCTGTAGCTGTTAACATCTGTAGCTGTTAGCATCTGTAGCTGTTAACATCTGTAGCTGCTAACATCTGTAGCTGTTAGCGTCTGTAGCTGTTAACATCTGTAGCTGCTGACATCTGTAGTTGTTGGCATCTGTAGCTGTTAACGTCTGTAGCTGTTAACATCTGTAGCTGTTAACTTCTGTAGTTGTTGGCATCTGTAGCTGTTAACGTCTGTAGCTGTTAACATCTGTAGCTGTTAACATCTGTAGCTGTTAGCATCTGTAGCTGTTAGCGTCTGTAGCTGTTAACATCTGTAGCTGCTGACATCTGTAGTTGTTGGCATCTGTAGCTGTTAATTTCTGTAGCTATTAACATCTGTAGCTGTTAACATCTGTAGTTGTTAAAGTATGTAGCTGTTAACATCTGTAGCTGTTAGCATCTGTAGCTGTTAGCATCTGTAGCTGTTAACATCTGTAGCTGCTAACATCTGTAGCTGTTAGTGTCTGTAGCTCTTAACATCTGTAGCTAATAACGTCTGTAGCTGTTAGCATCTGTAGCTGTTAACATGTGTAGCTGTTAACGTCTGTAGCTGTTAACATCTGTAGCTGTTAGCATCTGTAGCTGTTAACATCTGTAGCTGCTAACATCTGTAGCTGTTAGCATCTGTAGCTGTTAACATCTGTAGCTATTAACATCTGTAGCTGTTAGCATCTGTAGCTGTTAGCATGTGTAGCTGTTAACGTCTGTAGCTGTTAACATCTGTAGCTATTAACGTCTGTAGCTGTTAACATCTGTAGCTGCTAACATCTGTGGCTGTTGGCGTCTGTAGCTGTTAACATCTGTAGCTGTTAACATCTGTAGCTGTTAGCATCTGTAGCTATTAACATCTGTAGCTGTTAGCATCTGTAGCTGTTAACGTCTGTAGCTGTTAACCATACCATACCATACCATACCATTTTATTTATAAAGCACTTTAAACAGGAACAAGTCCACACCAAAGTGCTGGACAAACAAACACGCAACAGGCAACACATACAATGAAGTACAACACGAAAAACATAAAAACATTGCAGATCATAAATCAAACGATCCAGTACAAATCAGCTGGCATTGAAAGCGATGGAGTAGTAGTGAGTTTTTAACCGGGATTTGAAAACCGAGAGAGAGGGGGCCTGTTTGATGAGCAGCGGTAACTCGTTCCAGAGTCTTGGGCCTGCTACATCTGCTTAACATCTGTAGCTGTTAGCATCTGTAGCTGTTAGCGTCTGTAGCTGTTAACATCTGTAGCTGCTGACATCTGTAGTTGTTGGCATCTGTAGCTGTTAACGTCTGTAGCTGTTAACATCTGTAGCTGTTAACTTCTGTAGTTGTTGGCATCTGTAGCTGTTAACGTCTGTAGCTGTTAACATCTGTAGCTGTTAACATCTGTAGCTGTTAGCATCTGTAGCTGTTAGCATCTGTAGCTGTTAGCATCTGTAGCTGTTAGCGTCTGTAGCTGTTAACATCTGTAGCTGCTGACATCTGTAGTTGTTGGCATCTGTAGCTGTTAATTTCTGTAGCTATTAACATCTGTAGCTGTTAACATCTGTAGTTGTTAAAGTCTGTAGCTGTTAACATCTGTAGCTGTTAGCATCTGTAGCTGTTAACATCTGTAGCTGCTAACATCTGTAGCTGTTAGCGTCTGTAGCTGTTAACATCTGTAGCTAATAACGTCTGTAGCTGTTAGCATCTGTAGCTGTTGACATGTGTAGCTGTTAACGTCTGTAGCTGTTAACATCTGTAGCTGTTAGCATCTGTAGCTGTTAACATCTGTAGCTGCTAACATCTGTAGCTGTTAGCATCTGTAGCTGTTAACATCTGTAGCTATTAACATCTGTAGCTGTTAGCATCTGTAGCTGTTAGCATGTGTAGCTGTTAACGTCTGTAGCTGTTAACATCTGTAGCTATTAACGTCTGTAGCTGTTAACATCTGTAGCTGCTAACATCTGTGGCTGTTGGCGTCTGTAGCTGTTAACATCTGTAGCTGTTAACATCTGTAGTTGTTGGCATCTGTAGCTATTAACGTCTGTAGCTGTTAGCGTCTGTAGCTGTTAGCATCTGTAGCTGTTAACATGTGTAGCTGTTAACGTCTGTAGCTGTTAACATCTGTAGCTGTTAGCATCTGTAGCTGTTAACATCTGTAGCTGCTAACATCTGTAGCTGTTAGCATCTGTAGCTGTTAGCATCTGTAGCTATTAACATCTGTAGCTGTTAGCATCTGTAGCTGTTAGCATGTGTAGTTGTTAACGTCTGTAGCTGTTAACATCTGTAGCTGCTGACATCTGTAGCTGTTAGCGTCTGTAGCTGTTAACGTCTGTAGCTGTTAACATCTGTAGCTGTTAGCATCTGTAGCTGTTAGCATCTGTAGCTGTTAGCGTCTGTAGCTGTTAACATCTGTAGCTGCTGACATCTGTAGTTGTTGGCATCTGTAGCTGTTAACGTCTGTAGCTGTTAACATCTGTAGCTGTTAACTTCTGTAGTTGTTGGCATCTGTAGCTGTTAATGTCTGTAGCTGTTAACATCTGTAGCTGTTAACATCTGTAGCTGTTAGCATCTGTAGCTGTTAGCATCTGTAGCTGTTAGCGTCTGTAGCTGTTAACATCTGTAGCTGCTGACATCTGTAGTTGTTGGCATCTGTAGCTGTTAATTTCTGTAGCTATTAACATCTGTAGCTGTTAACATCTGTAGTTGTTAAAGTCTGTAGCTGTTAACATCTGTAGCTGTTAGCATGTGTAGCTGTTAACGTCTGTAGCTGTTAACATCTGTAGCTGTTAGCATCTGTAGCTGTTAACATCTGTAGCTGCTAACATCTGTAGCTGTTAGCGTCTGTAGCTGTTAACATCTGTAGCTAATAACGTCTGTAGCTGTTAGCATCTGTAGCTGTTAACATGTGTAGCTGTTAACGTCTGTAGCTGTTAACATCTGTAGCTGTTAGCATCTGTAGCTGTTAACATCTGTAGCTGCTAACATCTGTAGCTGTTAGCATCTGTAGCTGTTAACATCTGTAGCTATTAACATCTGTAGCTGTTAGCATCTGTAGCTGTTAGCATGTGTAGCTGTTAACGTCTGTAGCTGTTAACATCTGTAGCTATTAACGTCTGTAGCTGTTAACATCTGTAGCTGCTAACATCTGTGGCTGTTGGCGTCTGTAGCTGTTAACATCTGTAGCTGTTAACATCTGTAGTTGTTGGCATCTGTAGCTATTAACGTCTGTAGCTGTTAGCGTCTGTAGCTGTTAGCATCTGTAGCTGTTAACATGTGTAGCTGTTAACGTCTGTAGCTGTTAACATCTGTAGCTGTTAGCATCTGTAGCTGTTAACATCTGTAGCTGCTAACATCTGTAGCTGTTAGCATCTGTAGCTGTTAACATCTGTAGCTATTAACATCTGTAGCTGTTAGCATCTGTAGCTGTTAGCATGTGTAGTTGTTAACGTCTGTAGCTGTTAACATCTGTAGCTATTAACGTCTGTAGCTGTTAACATCCGTAGCTGCTAACATCTGTAGCTGTTGGCGTCTGTAGCTGTTAACATCTGTAGCTGTTAACATCTGTAGTTGGCATCTGTAGCTATTAACGTCTGTAGCTGTTAGCGTCTGTAGCTGTTAGTATGTGTAGCTGTTAGCATGTGTAGCTGTTAACATCTGTAGCTGTTAGCAGCTGTAGCTGTTAGCATCTGTAGCTGTTAGCATGTGTAGCTGTTAGCATGTGTAGCTGACTGTTAACGTCTGTAGCTGTTAACATCTGTAGCTATCAACGTCTGTAGCTGTTAACATCTATAGCTGCTAACATCTGTAGCTGTTAGCGTCTGTAGCTGTTAACATCTGTAGCTGTTAACATCTGTAGTTGTTGGTGTCTGTAGCTGTTAACGTCTGTAGCTGTTAACATCTGTAGCTGTTAACATCTGTAGTTGTTGGCGTTTGTAGCTGTTAACATCTGTAGCTGTTAACATCTGTAGTTGTTGCATCTGTAGCTGTTAACATCTGTAGCTGTTAACATCTGTAGCTGTTAACATCTGTAGTTGTTAACATCTGTAGATGTTAACATATATAGCTGCTAACATATATAGCTGCTAACATCTGTAGCTGTTAGCATCTGTAGCTGTTAACATCTGTAACTGTTAACATCTATAGCTGTTAACATATGTAGTTGTTTGCATCTGTAGCTGTTAACATCTGTAGCTGTTAACATCTGTAGCTGTTAACGTCTGTAGCTGTTAACATCTGTAGCTGTTAGTGTCTGTGGCTGTTAACATCTGTAGCTGTTGACATCTGTAGTTGTTGGCATCTGTAGCTGTTAATGTCTGTAGCTGTTAAAGCTTCAGTATGTAGCTTTTTTTATGAACATATTTCTTCACTCTGTCACTACCTCCTGACAGACTGATGTTAGCCAGGTAATCTCTGAAAAAAAATAAAAAAAAATATTGTCCCCTTGCTTCTCCAGGTGGTAAATAAGCATTTCTAAAAAGAAAAGGTGACCCGCCATTTTCCAGCCAATAAAAACAGAGTTTGTAACCAGCCAATAAAAACAGAGCTTGAATTTGAATCAGCCAATAAAAACAGAGCTTGAATTTGAAATTCAACAGACCACAAGGGGGCAGAGCCACATATGGCTCTGAGGGGGAGGGATCAGAATGCTTTGCCTGTTGAAAATACTTCTAAGTTCTGCAGTTCTACAGAAACTGCATACTGAACCTTTAACATCTGTAGCTGTTAACATCTGTAGTTGTTGGCGTCTGTAGCTGTTAACATCTGTAGCTGTTAACATCTGTAGCTGTTAGCATCTGTAGCTGTTAGCATCTGTAGCTGTTAGAATGTGTAGCTGTTAACGTCTGTAGCTGTTAACATCTGTAGCTATCTATTAACCTCTGTAGCTGTTAACATCTGTAGCTGCTAACATCTGTAGCTGTTAGCGTCAGTAGCTGTTAACATCTGTATCCGTTAACATCTGTAGTTGTTGGCGTCTGTAGCTGTTAACATCTGTAGCTGTTAACATCTGTAGTTGTTGGTGTCTGTAGCTGTTAACATCTGTAGTTGTTGGTGTCTGTAGCTGTTAACATCTGTAGTTGTTGGCATCTGTAGCTGTTAACGTCTGTAGCTGTTAACATCTGTAGCTGTTAACATCTGTAGTTGTTGGCGTCTGTAGCTGACTGTTAACATCTGTAGCTGTTATCTGTAGTTGTTAACATCTGTAGCTGTTAACATCTGTAGCTGTTAGCATCTGTAGCTGTTAACATCTGTAGCTGCTAACATCTGTAGCTGTTAGCGTCTGTAGCTGTTAACATCTGTAGCTAATAAAGTCTGTAGCTGTTAGCATCTGTAGCTGTTAACATGTGTAGCTGTTAACGTCTGTAGCTGTTAACATCTGTAGCTGTTAGCATCTGTAGCTGTTAACATCTGTAGCTGCTAACATCTGTAGCTGTTAGCATCTGTAGCTGTTAACATCTGTAGCTATTAACATCTGTAGCTGTTAGCATCTGTAGCTGTTAGCATGTGTAGCTGTTAACGTCTGTAGCTGTTAACATCTGTAGCTATTAACGTCTGTAGCTGTTAACATCTGTAGCTGCTAACATCTGTGGCTGTTGGCGTCTGTAGCTGTTAACATCTGTAGCTGTTAACATCTGTAGTTGTTGGCATCTGTAGCTATTAACGTCTGTAGCTGTTAGCGTCTGTAGCTGTTAGCATCTGTAGCTGTTAACATGTGTAGCTGTTAACGTCTGTAGCTGTTAACATCTGTAGCTGTTAGCATCTGTAGCTGTTAACATCTGTAGCTGCTAACATCTGTAGCTGTTAGCATCTGTAGCTGTTAACATCTGTAGCTATTAACATCTGTAGCTGTTAGCATCTGTAGCTGTTAGCATGTGTAGTTGTTAACGTCTGTAGCTGTTAACATCTGTAGCTATTAACGTCTGTAGCTGTTAACATCCGTAGCTGCTAACATCTGTAGCTGTTGGCGTCTGTAGCTGTTAACATCTGTAGCTGTTAACATCTGTAGTTGGCATCTGTAGCTATTAACGTCTGTAGCTGTTAGCGTCTGTAGCTGTTAGTATGTGTAGCTGTTAGCATGTGTAGCTGTTAACATCTGTAGCTGTTAGCAGCTGTAGCTGTTAGCATCTGTAGCTGTTAGCATGTGTAGCTGTTAGCATGTGTAGCTGACTGTTAACGTCTGTAGCTGTTAACATCTGTAGCTATCAACGTCTGTAGCTGTTAACATCTATAGCTGCTAACATCTGTAGCTGTTAGCGTCTGTAGCTGTTAACATCTGTAGCTGTTAACATCTGTAGTTGTTGGTGTCTGTAGCTGTTAACGTCTGTAGCTGTTAACATCTGTAGCTGTTAACATCTGTAGTTGTTGGCGTTTGTAGCTGTTAACATCTGTAGCTGTTAACATCTGTAGTTGTTGCATCTGTAGCTGTTAACATCTGTAGCTGTTAACATCTGTAGCTGTTAACATCTGTAGTTGTTAACATCTGTAGATGTTAACATATATAGCTGCTAACATATATAGCTGCTAACATCTGTAGCTGTTAGCATCTGTAGCTGTTAACATCTGTAACTGTTAACATCTATAGCTGTTAACATATGTAGTTGTTTGCATCTGTAGCTGTTAACATCTGTAGCTGTTAACATCTGTAGCTGTTAACGTCTGTAGCTGTTAACATCTGTAGCTGTTAGTGTCTGTGGCTGTTAACATCTGTAGCTGTTGACATCTGTAGTTGTTGGCATCTGTAGCTGTTAATGTCTGTAGCTGTTAAAGCTTCAGTATGTAGCTTTTTTTATGAACATATTTCTTCACTCTGTCACTACCTCCTGACAGACTGATGTTAGCCAGGTAATCTCTGAAAAAAAATAAAAAAAAATATTGTCCCCTTGCTTCTCCAGGTGGTAAATAAGCATTTCTAAAAAGAAAAGGTGACCCGCCATTTTCCAGCCAATAAAAACAGAGTTTGTAACCAGCCAATAAAAACAGAGCTTGAATTTGAATCAGCCAATAAAAACAGAGCTTGAATTTGAAATTCAACAGACCACAAGGGGGCAGAGCCACATATGGCTCTGAGGGGGAGGGATCAGAATGCTTTGCCTGTTGAAAATACTTCTAAGTTCTGCAGTTCTACAGAAACTGCATACTGAACCTTTAACATCTGTAGCTGTTAACATCTGTAGTTGTTGGCGTCTGTAGCTGTTAACATCTGTAGCTGTTAACATCTGTAGCTGTTAGCATCTGTAGCTGTTAGCATCTGTAGCTGTTAGAATGTGTAGCTGTTAACGTCTGTAGCTGTTAACATCTGTAGCTATCTATTAACCTCTGTAGCTGTTAACATCTGTAGCTGCTAACATCTGTAGCTGTTAGCGTCAGTAGCTGTTAACATCTGTATCCGTTAACATCTGTAGTTGTTGGCGTCTGTAGCTGTTAACATCTGTAGCTGTTAACATCTGTAGTTGTTGGTGTCTGTAGCTGTTAACATCTGTAGTTGTTGGTGTCTGTAGCTGTTAACATCTGTAGTTGTTGGCATCTGTAGCTGTTAACGTCTGTAGCTGTTAACATCTGTAGCTGTTAACATCTGTAGTTGTTGGCGTCTGTAGCTGACTGTTAACATCTGTAGCTGTTATCTGTAGTTGTTAACATCTGTAGCTGTTAACATCTATAGCTGCTAACATATGTAGCTGTTAGCATCTGTAGCTGTTAACATCTGTAACTGTTAACATCTATAGCTGTTAACATCTGTAGTTGTTTGCATCTGTAGTTGTTAACATCTGTAGCTGTTAACATCTATAGCTGCTAACATCTGTAGCTGTTAACGTCTGTAGCTGTTAACATCTGTAGCTGTTAGTGTCTGTGGCTGTTAACATCTGTAGCTGTTAACATCTGTAGTTGTTGGCATCTGTAGCTGTTAATGTCTGTAGCTGTTAACATCTGTAGCTGTTAACATCTGTAGTTGTTGGCGTCTGTAGCTGTTAAAATCTGTAGCTGTTAACATCTGTAGCTGTTAGCATCTGTAGCTGTTAGCATCTGTAGCTGTTAGCATGTGTAGCTGTTAATGTCTCTAGCTGTTAACATCTGTAGCTATCTATTAACATCTGTAGATGTTAACATCTGTAGCTGCTAACATCTGTAGCTGTTAGCGTCAGTAGCTGTTAACATCTGTAGCCGTTAACATCTGTAGTTGTTGGCGTCTGTAGCTGTTAACATCTGTAGCTGTTAACATCTGTAGCTGTTAACATCTGTAGTTGTTGGCGTCTGTAGCTGTTAACATCTGTAGTTGTTGGCATCTGTAGCTGTTAATGTCTGTAGCTGTTAACATCTGTAGCTGTTAACATCTGTAGTTGTTGGCGTCTGTAGCTGACTGTTAACATCTGTAGCTGTTAACATCTGTAGCTGTTAGCATCTGTAGCTGTTAACATCTGTAATTGTTAACGTCTGTAGCTGTTAACGTCTGTAGCTGTTAATGTTTCTAGCTGTTAACATCTGTAGCTATCTATTAACATCTGTAGCTGTTAACATCTGTAGCTGTTAACATCTGTAGCTGTTAGCGTCAGTAGCTGTTAACATCTGTAGCCGTTAACATCTGTAGTTGTTGGCGTCTGTAGCTGTTAACATCTGTAGCTGTTAACATCTGTAGCTGTTAACATCTGTAGTTGTTGGCGTCTGTAGCTGTTAACATCTGTAGCTAATAACGTCTGTAGCTGTTAGCATCTGTAGCTGTTACATGTGTAGCTGTTAACGTCTGTAGCTGTTAACATCTGTAGCTGTTAGCATCTGTAGCTGTTAACATCTGTAGCTGCTAACATCTGTAGCTGTTAGCGTCTGTAGCTGTTAACATCTGTAGCTAATAACGTCTGTAGCTGTTAGCATCTGTAGCTGTTAACATGTGTAGCTGTTAACGTCTGTAGCTGTTAACATCTGTAGCTGTTAGCATCTGTAGCTGTTAACATCTGTAGCTGCTAACATCTGTAGCTGTTAGCATCTGTAGCTGTTAACATCTGTAGCTATTAACATCTGTAGCTGTTAGCATCTGTAGCTGTTAGCATGTGTAGCTGTTAACGTCTGTAGCTGTTAACATCTGTAGTTGTTAACATCTGTAGATGTTAACATATATAGCTGCTAACATATATAGCTGCTAACATCTGTAGCTGTTAGCATCTGTAGCTGTTAACATCTGTAACTGTTAACATCTATAGCTGTTAACATATGTAGTTGTTTGCATCTGTAGCTGTTAACATCTGTAGCTGTTAACATCTGTAGCTGTTAACGTCTGTAGCTGTTAACATCTGTAGCTGTTAGTGTCTGTGGCTGTTAACATCTGTAGCTGTTGACATCTGTAGTTGTTGGCATCTGTAGCTGTTAATGTCTGTAGCTGTTAAAGCTTCAGTATGTAGCTTTTTTTATGAACATATTTCTTCACTCTGTCACTACCTCCTGACAGACTGATGTTAGCCAGGTAATCTCTGAAAAAAAATAAAAAAAAATATTGTCCCCTTGCTTCTCCAGGTGGTAAATAAGCATTTCTAAAAAGAAAAGGTGACCCGCCATTTTCCAGCCAATAAAAACAGAGTTTGTAACCAGCCAATAAAAACAGAGCTTGAATTTGAATCAGCCAATAAAAACAGAGCTTGAATTTGAAATTCAACAGACCACAAGGGGGCAGAGCCACATATGGCTCTGAGGGGGAGGGATCAGAATGCTTTGCCTGTTGAAAATACTTCTAAGTTCTGCAGTTCTACAGAAACTGCATACTGAACCTTTAACATCTGTAGCTGTTAACATCTGTAGTTGTTGGCGTCTGTAGCTGTTAACATCTGTAGCTGTTAACATCTGTAGCTGTTAGCATCTGTAGCTGTTAGCATCTGTAGCTGTTAGAATGTGTAGCTGTTAACGTCTGTAGCTGTTAACATCTGTAGCTATCTATTAACCTCTGTAGCTGTTAACATCTGTAGCTGCTAACATCTGTAGCTGTTAGCGTCAGTAGCTGTTAACATCTGTATCCGTTAACATCTGTAGTTGTTGGCGTCTGTAGCTGTTAACATCTGTAGCTGTTAACATCTGTAGTTGTTGGTGTCTGTAGCTGTTAACATCTGTAGTTGTTGGTGTCTGTAGCTGTTAACATCTGTAGTTGTTGGCATCTGTAGCTGTTAACGTCTGTAGCTGTTAACATCTGTAGCTGTTAACATCTGTAGTTGTTGGCGTCTGTAGCTGACTGTTAACATCTGTAGCTGTTATCTGTAGTTGTTAACATCTGTAGCTGTTAACATCTGTAGCTGTTAGCATCTGTAGCTGTTAACATCTGTAGCTGCTAACATCTGTAGCTGTTAGCGTCTGTAGCTGTTAACATCTGTAGCTAATAAAGTCTGTAGCTGTTAGCATCTGTAGCTGTTAACATGTGTAGCTGTTAACGTCTGTAGCTGTTAACATCTGTAGCTGTTAGCATCTGTAGCTGTTAACATCTGTAGCTGCTAACATCTGTAGCTGTTAGCATCTGTAGCTGTTAACATCTGTAGCTATTAACATCTGTAGCTGTTAGCATCTGTAGCTGTTAGCATGTGTAGCTGTTAACGTCTGTAGCTGTTAACATCTGTAGCTATTAACGTCTGTAGCTGTTAACATCTGTAGCTGCTAACATCTGTGGCTGTTGGCGTCTGTAGCTGTTAACATCTGTAGCTGTTAACATCTGTAGTTGTTGGCATCTGTAGCTATTAACGTCTGTAGCTGTTAGCGTCTGTAGCTGTTAGCATCTGTAGCTGTTAACATGTGTAGCTGTTAACGTCTGTAGCTGTTAACATCTGTAGCTGTTAGCATCTGTAGCTGTTAACATCTGTAGCTGCTAACATCTGTAGCTGTTAGCATCTGTAGCTGTTAACATCTGTAGCTATTAACATCTGTAGCTGTTAGCATCTGTAGCTGTTAGCATGTGTAGTTGTTAACGTCTGTAGCTGTTAACATCTGTAGCTATTAACGTCTGTAGCTGTTAACATCCGTAGCTGCTAACATCTGTAGCTGTTGGCGTCTGTAGCTGTTAACATCTGTAGCTGTTAACATCTGTAGTTGGCATCTGTAGCTATTAACGTCTGTAGCTGTTAGCGTCTGTAGCTGTTAGTATGTGTAGCTGTTAGCATGTGTAGCTGTTAACATCTGTAGCTGTTAGCAGCTGTAGCTGTTAGCATCTGTAGCTGTTAGCATGTGTAGATGTTAGCATGTGTAGCTGACTGTTAACGTCTGTAGCTGTTAACATCTGTAGCTATCAACGTCTGTAGCTGTTAACATCTATAGCTGCTAACATCTGTAGCTGTTAGCGTCTGTAGCTGTTAACATCTGTAGCTGTTAACATCTGTAGTTGTTGGTGTCTGTAGCTGTTAACGTCTGTAGCTGTTAACATCTGTAGCTGTTAACATCTGTAGTTGTTGGCGTTTGTAGCTGTTAACATCTGTAGCTGTTAACATCTGTAGTTGTTGCATCTGTAGCTGTTAACATCTGTAGCTGTTAACATCTGTAGCTGTTAACATCTGTAGTTGTTAACATCTGTAGATGTTAACATATATAGCTGCTAACATATATAGCTGCTAACATCTGTAGCTGTTAGCATCTGTAGCTGTTAACATCTGTAACTGTTAACATCTATAGCTGTTAACATATGTAGTTGTTTGCATCTGTAGCTGTTAACATCTGTAGCTGTTAACATCTGTAGCTGTTAACGTCTGTAGCTGTTAACATCTGTAGCTGTTAGTGTCTGTGGCTGTTAACATCTGTAGCTGTTGACATCTGTAGTTGTTGGCATCTGTAGCTGTTAATGTCTGTAGCTGTTAAAGCTTCAGTATGTAGCTTTTTTTATGAACATATTTCTTCACTCTGTCACTACCTCCTGACAGACTGATGTTAGCCAGGTAATCTCTGAAAAAAAATAAAAAAAATATTGTCCCCTTGCTTCTCCAGGTGGTAAATAAGCATTTCTAAAAAGAAAAGGTGACCCGCCATTTTCCAGCCAATAAAAACAGAGTTTGTAACCAGCCAATAAAAACAGAGCTTGAATTTGAATCAGCCAATAAAAACAGAGCTTGAATTTGAAATTCAACAGACCACAAGGGGGCAGAGCCACATATGGCTCTGAGGGGGAGGGATCAGAATGCTTTGCCTGTTGAAAATACTTCTAAGTTCTGCAGTTCTACAGAAACTGCATACTGAACCTTTAACATCTGTAGCTGTTAACATCTGTAGTTGTTGGCGTCTGTAGCTGTTAACATCTGTAGCTGTTAACATCTGTAGCTGTTAGCATCTGTAGCTGTTAGCATCTGTAGCTGTTAGAATGTGTAGCTGTTAACGTCTGTAGCTGTTAACATCTGTAGCTATCTATTAACCTCTGTAGCTGTTAACATCTGTAGCTGCTAACATCTGTAGCTGTTAGCGTCAGTAGCTGTTAACATCTGTATCCGTTAACATCTGTAGTTGTTGGCGTCTGTAGCTGTTAACATCTGTAGCTGTTAACATCTGTAGTTGTTGGTGTCTGTAGCTGTTAACATCTGTAGTTGTTGGTGTCTGTAGCTGTTAACATCTGTAGTTGTTGGCATCTGTAGCTGTTAACGTCTGTAGCTGTTAACATCTGTAGCTGTTAACATCTGTAGTTGTTGGCGTCTGTAGCTGACTGTTAACATCTGTAGCTGTTATCTGTAGTTGTTAACATCTGTAGCTGTTAACATCTATAGCTGCTAACATATGTAGCTGTTAGCATCTGTAGCTGTTAACATCTGTAACTGTTAACATCTATAGCTGTTAACATCTGTAGTTGTTTGCATCTGTAGTTGTTAACATCTGTAGCTGTTAACATCTATAGCTGCTAACATCTGTAGCTGTTAACGTCTGTAGCTGTTAACATCTGTAGCTGTTAGTGTCTGTGGCTGTTAACATCTGTAGCTGTTAACATCTGTAGTTGTTGGCATCTGTAGCTGTTAATGTCTGTAGCTGTTAACATCTGTAGCTGTTAACATCTGTAGTTGTTGGCGTCTGTAGCTGTTAAAATCTGTAGCTGTTAACATCTGTAGCTGTTAGCATCTGTAGCTGTTAGCATCTGTAGCTGTTAGCATGTGTAGCTGTTAATGTCTCTAGCTGTTAACATCTGTAGCTATCTATTAACATCTGTAGATGTTAACATCTGTAGCTGCTAACATCTGTAGCTGTTAGCGTCAGTAGCTGTTAACATCTGTAGCCGTTAACATCTGTAGTTGTTGGCGTCTGTAGCTGTTAACATCTGTAGCTGTTAACATCTGTAGCTGTTAACATCTGTAGTTGTTGGCGTCTGTAGCTGTTAACATCTGTAGTTGTTGGCATCTGTAGCTGTTAATGTCTGTAGCTGTTAACATCTGTAGCTGTTAACATCTGTAGTTGTTGGCGTCTGTAGCTGACTGTTAACATCTGTAGCTGTTAACATCTGTAGCTGTTAGCATCTGTAGCTGTTAACATCTGTAATTGTTAACGTCTGTAGCTGTTAACGTCTGTAGCTGTTAATGTTTCTAGCTGTTAACATCTGTAGCTATCTATTAACATCTGTAGCTGTTAACATCTGTAGCTGTTAACATCTGTAGCTGTTAGCGTCAGTAGCTGTTAACATCTGTAGCCGTTAACATCTGTAGTTGTTGGCGTCTGTAGCTGTTAACATCTGTAGCTGTTAACATCTGTAGTTGTTGGCGTCTGTAGCTGTTAACATCTGTAGCTAATAACGTCTGTAGCTGTTAGCATCTGTAGCTGTTAACATGTGTAGCTGTTAACGTCTGTAGCTGTTAACATCTGTAGCTGTTAGCATCTGTAGCTGTTAACATCTGTAGCTGCTAACATCTGTAGCTGTTAGCGTCTGTAGCTGTTAACATCTGTAGCTGCTGACATCTGTAGTTGTTGGCATCTGTAGCTGTTAACATCTGTAGCTGTTAACTTCTGTAGTTGTTGGCATCTGTAGCTGTTAACGTCTGTAGCTGTTAACATCTGTAGCTGTTAACATCTGTAGCTGTTAGCATCTGTAGCTGTTAGCGTCTGTAGCTGTTAACATCTGTAGCTGCTGACATCTGTAGTTGTTGGCATCTGTAGCTGTTAATTTCTGTAGCTATTAACATCTGTAGCTGTTAACATCTGTAGTTGTTAAAGTATGTAGCTGTTAACATCTGTAGCTGTTAGCATCTGTAGCTGTTAGCATCTGTAGCTGTTAACATCTGTAGCTGCTAACATCTGTAGCTGTTAGTGTCTGTAGCTCTTAACATCTGTAGCTAATAACGTCTGTAGCTGTTAGCATCTGTAGCTGTTAACATGTGTAGCTGTTAACGTCTGTAGCTGTTAACATCTGTAGCTGTTAGCATCTGTAGCTGTTAACATCTGTAGCTGCTAACATCTGTAGCTGTTAGCATCTGTAGCTGTTAACATCTGTAGCTATTAACATCTGTAGCTGTTAGCATCTGTAGCTGTTAGCATGTGTAGCTGTTAACGTCTGTAGCTGTTAACATCTGTAGCTATTAACGTCTGTAGCTGTTAACATCTGTAGCTGCTAACATCTGTGGCTGTTGGCGTCTGTAGCTGTTAACATCTGTAGCTGTTAACATCTGTAGCTGTTAGCATCTGTAGCTATTAACATCTGTAGCTGTTAGCATCTGTAGCTGTTAACGTCTGTAGCTGTTAACCATACCATACCATACCATACCATTTTATTTATAAAGCACTTTAAACAGGAACAAGTCCACACCAAAGTGCTGGACAAACAAACACGCAACAGGCAACACATACAATGAAGTACAACACGAAAAACATAAAAACATTGCAGATCATAAATCAAACGATCCAGTACAAATCAGCTGGCATTGAAAGCGATGGAGTAGTAGTGAGTTTTTAACCGGGATTTGAAAACCGAGAGAGAGGGGGCCTGTTTGATGAGCAGCGGTAACTCGTTCCAGAGTCTTGGGCCTGCTACATCTGCTTAACATCTGTAGCTGTTAGCATCTGTAGCTGTTAGCGTCTGTAGCTGTTAACATCTGTAGCTGCTGACATCTGTAGTTGTTGGCATCTGTAGCTGTTAACGTCTGTAGCTGTTAACATCTGTAGCTGTTAACTTCTGTAGTTGTTGGCATCTGTAGCTGTTAACGTCTGTAGCTGTTAACATCTGTAGCTGTTAACATCTGTAGCTGTTAGCATCTGTAGCTGTTAGCATCTGTAGCTGTTAGCATCTGTAGCTGTTAGCGTCTGTAGCTGTTAACATCTGTAGCTGCTGACATCTGTAGTTGTTGGCATCTGTAGCTGTTAATTTCTGTAGCTATTAACATCTGTAGCTGTTAACATCTGTAGTTGTTAAAGTCTGTAGCTGTTAACATCTGTAGCTGTTAGCATCTGTAGCTGTTAACATCTGTAGCTGCTAACATCTGTAGCTGTTAGCGTCTGTAGCTGTTAACATCTGTAGCTAATAACGTCTGTAGCTGTTAGCATCTGTAGCTGTTGACATGTGTAGCTGTTAACGTCTGTAGCTGTTAACATCTGTAGCTGTTAGCATCTGTAGCTGTTAACATCTGTAGCTGCTAACATCTGTAGCTGTTAGCATCTGTAGCTGTTAACATCTGTAGCTATTAACATCTGTAGCTGTTAGCATCTGTAGCTGTTAGCATGTGTAGCTGTTAACGTCTGTAGCTGTTAACATCTGTAGCTATTAACGTCTGTAGCTGTTAACATCTGTAGCTGCTAACATCTGTGGCTGTTGGCGTCTGTAGCTGTTAACATCTGTAGCTGTTAACATCTGTAGTTGTTGGCATCTGTAGCTATTAACGTCTGTAGCTGTTAGCGTCTGTAGCTGTTAGCATCTGTAGCTGTTAACATGTGTAGCTGTTAACGTCTGTAGCTGTTAACATCTGTAGCTGTTAGCATCTGTAGCTGTTAACATCTGTAGCTGCTAACATCTGTAGCTGTTAGCATCTGTAGCTGTTAGCATCTGTAGCTATTAACATCTGTAGCTGTTAGCATCTGTAGCTGTTAGCATGTGTAGTTGTTAACGTCTGTAGCTGTTAACATCTGTAGCTGCTGACATCTGTAGCTGTTAGCGTCTGTAGCTGTTAACGTCTGTAGCTGTTAACATCTGTAGCTGTTAGCATCTGTAGCTGTTAGCATCTGTAGCTGTTAGCGTCTGTAGCTGTTAACATCTGTAGCTGCTGACATCTGTAGTTGTTGGCATCTGTAGCTGTTAACGTCTGTAGCTGTTAACATCTGTAGCTGTTAACTTCTGTAGTTGTTGGCATCTGTAGCTGTTAACGTCTGTAGCTGTTAACATCTGTAGCTGTTAACATCTGTAGCTGTTAGCATCTGTAGCTGTTAGCATCTGTAGCTGTTAGCGTCTGTAGCTGTTAACATCTGTAGCTGCTGACATCTGTAGTTGTTGGCATCTGTAGCTGTTAATTTCTGTAGCTATTAACATCTGTAGCTGTTAACATCTGTAGTTGTTAAAGTCTGTAGCTGTTAACATCTGTAGCTGTTAGCATGTGTAGCTGTTAACGTCTGTAGCTGTTAACATCTGTAGCTGTTAGCATCTGTAGCTGTTAACATCTGTAGCTGCTAACATCTGTAGCTGTTAGCGTCTGTAGCTGTTAACATCTGTAGCTAATAACGTCTGTAGCTGTTAGCATCTGTAGCTGTTAACATGTGTAGCTGTTAACGTCTGTAGCTGTTAACATCTGTAGCTGTTAGCATCTGTAGCTGTTAACATCTGTAGCTGCTAACATCTGTAGCTGTTAGCATCTGTAGCTGTTAACATCTGTAGCTATTAACATCTGTAGCTGTTAGCATCTGTAGCTGTTAGCATGTGTAGCTGTTAACGTCTGTAGCTGTTAACATCTGTAGCTATTAACGTCTGTAGCTGTTAACATCTGTAGCTGCTAACATCTGTGGCTGTTGGCGTCTGTAGCTGTTAACATCTGTAGCTGTTAACATCTGTAGTTGTTGGCATCTGTAGCTATTAACGTCTGTAGCTGTTAGCGTCTGTAGCTGTTAGCATCTGTAGCTGTTAACATGTGTAGCTGTTAACGTCTGTAGCTGTTAACATCTGTAGCTGTTAGCATCTGTAGCTGTTAACATCTGTAGCTGCTAACATCTGTAGCTGTTAGCATCTGTAGCTGTTAACATCTGTAGCTATTAACATCTGTAGCTGTTAGCATCTGTAGCTGTTAGCATGTGTAGTTGTTAACGTCTGTAGCTGTTAACATCTGTAGCTATTAACGTCTGTAGCTGTTAACATCCGTAGCTGCTAACATCTGTAGCTGTTGGCGTCTGTAGCTGTTAACATCTGTAGCTGTTAACATCTGTAGTTGGCATCTGTAGCTATTAACGTCTGTAGCTGTTAGCGTCTGTAGCTGTTAGTATGTGTAGCTGTTAGCATGTGTAGCTGTTAACATCTGTAGCTGTTAGCAGCTGTAGCTGTTAGCATCTGTAGCTGTTAGCATGTGTAGCTGTTAGCATGTGTAGCTGACTGTTAACGTCTGTAGCTGTTAACATCTGTAGCTATCAACGTCTGTAGCTGTTAACATCTATAGCTGCTAACATCTGTAGCTGTTAGCGTCTGTAGCTGTTAACATCTGTAGCTGTTAACATCTGTAGTTGTTGGTGTCTGTAGCTGTTAACGTCTGTAGCTGTTAACATCTGTAGCTGTTAACATCTGTAGTTGTTGGCGTTTGTAGCTGTTAACATCTGTAGCTGTTAACATCTGTAGTTGTTGCATCTGTAGCTGTTAACATCTGTAGCTGTTAACATCTGTAGCTGTTAACATCTGTAGTTGTTAACATCTGTAGATGTTAACATATATAGCTGCTAACATATATAGCTGCTAACATCTGTAGCTGTTAGCATCTGTAGCTGTTAACATCT
>JBBPBX010011606.1:4363-18942 GCA_038048925.1 Garcialebias charrua | reverse complement strand
GGATTAGCGCGTGCCGTGCACCTCTGAATTTTTGAAACTCCGCAAGCCCTGCGCGCGCGCGGTGGGCGCTACGATTTGATTGACAGGTCCTCACCGACAGCCTTCACCCTCTTCACGCCGGAGCCTGCAGCTGTTTGCGCCGCTGTGGTCGTGGAGACGGAGTCGCGACGCATGGAGGAATGTTTTGTGACACAAAATGTATTAAATTCTCCTTCATTCCTGATCTGGAGTCGGACTTTTCTTTTGTTTTTTCGCCAAAAGTCACGTGATCGCTTTCTCCTCCGCTGACTCCATGCATTAAAACCGCAAATAAAGACAACAGTTCAGCACGCGAGCGGAAAGCTATTTGTTTTTGTTGTGTGATTTCAAACAGTTCTTCTTCTACGGTAGATTTCTTCTTCTACACCTTTCTTGCAACATATGCACAGGTTTTAGAGGGTACTGCCTCCTGCTGGTCCGTAAAAGAACAGCACTTTGCCATGCGCCGCCGTGCATCAACCATAAACACAGAGGCGACACTGTAAACGCATTTCGCCGCACGGCTGAGTGCACGCGCGGCGCGCGCGCTCCAGCCTACGGACCAAAGCGAAAGTCTAACTCAGCCTTTAACGTCTGTAGCTGTTAACGTCTGTAGTTGTTGGCGTCTGTAGCTGTTGGCGTCTGTAGCTGTTAACATCTGTAGCTGTTAGCATCTGTAGCTGTTAGCATGTGTAGCTGTTAGCATCTGGAGCTGTTAGCATGTGTAGCTTTTAGCATGAGTAGCTGTTAACGTCTGTAGAGTCCGAGTCAGAGAGTCAGAGAGTCTTTATTGTCATTTGCACCGCATGTGGTACATGAGATGAAAATGAGATTATGTACACGAGGTCCCAGTTACATCCAACAACAAATGAAAGAGAAAAACAGTAATAACATCTAGAACTAACTAAGAAAAGCATCAACTAGTAATACACAGCTAACTAAGAAAATCATCAACTAGTAATACACAGCAGCACGAACATGAGTTTGTATGAGCAGATGGTCACATGCTGATGCTGATCTGGTTTCTTGTTGCTGTGTTCATTTGTGACCATCTGCTCATAAAGACTCGTGTTCGTGCTGCTGTTTATAATGATGTTTTCTCTCTACATTAGGGCTTAGTGTATTACTAGCTGATGTTTCTCTTAGATAATCCTAGATGTTATTACTGTTTTTCTCTTGCATTTGTTGTTGGATGTAACTGGGACCCCGTGTACATAATCTCGTTTTCATCACATGTACCACATGCGGTGCAAATGACAATAAAGACTCTCTGACTCTGACTCTGAGAAAGCTGATGGCCCGGTGTGGTGTTAAACCAAGCATAAAAGGCAATGTGACCGCACAGGATGAGACAGAGTCCCTACCAGTTGAACCAATGTCCTCTGCTGACCAGTTCTACCACATTGACACATCAACAAACCTGTCAGCTGTAGACATGTCCTCTGTAGAAGAAGATCTTCCATCACCGTTTGCTGACATTCCTGCTCTTATACATGACCACAGCTACCTTCCCAGCCGCTTCGATGGTCTTGTGGAAAACACACTTGTGTACATTTCAGGTAGAGGTTTCAGGTAGAGGTTGACTTATACTAGATTTGACCTATTACCTGTAGTGCTAACATTCAGCATATAATATTCAAAAGCTGAAATGATGGTCAAATAATGAAATGATAGTCCTAAAAAGGAAATGTAACCTTAATTTTACTATGTTTATTATTAATATTGTTCATTTGTCTAACTCTATTTCAAGGTTTTGTTGTGCGACGGGCATTGAGAAAGTATATTTCCCTATTATTAAATCTTTCATGTATCTAAAAAAATAAACTAGACATATTGACCAAGGTTTGTGTAATAATGTATTTAATATTACATAATATTTGCATGTGTAGGGAAAAAATTGGCATAAATTATTTTCATACCACTAATAATAATGCTATTTATGATGAAATAGTATTAAATATTTATTAGCATTGTAACATATGTCAGTTAATTTCGCTGGAAATAAACATGTATTTATAAATAGATGTAAATATAATCTTATTGTGTATATTGCTAGTGCAATACAGTGTCTACATAACGTTATTTTCATGTGAACGTCCATCTTAAGTATACCATATTATAACAACATCTCTCACATTTATAACAAACCAAACCGTTTTAAAATCGGTTGAAAATTAAGCAAGTTATGGTTATTTTAATAGTAAATGCACCATTCACATTCATGTTAAGAGTGGGCGTTCTGTCTGTACCAAGATGGCCGCCGTCTGACGATGTCGGTCTCCATTGGCCAACAGCGGGGATGTCTTATCTAGTGTATATTATATCTATGCTAACAGCTACAGATGCTAACAGCTACAGATGTTAACAGCTACAGACGCTAACAGCTACAGATGTTAACAGCTACAGATGTTAACAGCTACAGATGCTGACAGCTACAGTTGTTAACATTCATTCAACCTTTATTTATACAGGCTAGCCTCGTTGAGTCACGGGGACTCATTTACAAGAGGGACCTGTCTCACTCACACCAAACAACCATCCACTCTCACACTCACACCTAGGGTCAATTTAGAGTCACCAATCAGCCTAACAAGCATGTTTTTTGGTCTGTGGGAGGAAACCGGAGTACCCGGAGGAAACCCACGCATGCACGGGGAGAACATGCAAACTCCACCCAGAAAGGCCCCGGACCGGGATTTGAACCGGCAACCTTCTCGCTGAGAGGCAGCAGCTCTACCAGTTGTGCCACCGTGCTGCCCAGCCTAACAGCTGCCTAACAGCTACAGACGTTAACAACTACAGATGTTAACAGCTACAGATGTTAACAGCTACAGATGCCAACAGCTACACATGCTAACAGCTACAGATGCCAACAGCTACAGATGCTAACAACTACAGTTGTTAACAGCTACAGACGTTAACAGCTACAGATGTTAACAGCAACAGATGTTAACAGCCACATATGCTAACAGCTACAGATGCCAACAGCTACAGATGCCAACAGCTACACATGCTAACAGCTACAGATGCTAACAGAGTGAACTAACTTCCTCTCCACAGACAAGAAGCTGCAGTGTTACAAGCCTCTGGCAGCAGCAGCTTGGAACTAAATCACAGAATAAAGTATTTGACTCACGAGAAGTCTTTTTTCATTAGTAATTGAAATAAATCACGGAGCTAAATCCAGACGTAGCTTCTCATCAGAAGGAAAACAAAGAGGCCGAGCTGGTGACGTGACGTCATGTCCACATATTTACCAACAGCCACCACCAGGGGGAGAAGTTAAAAATTCACTGTCAGAGTATTTGTTGCTAGCCTGGCCCTCGCCTTCCTGCGCCAAAGCTGGCGCTACCTGGCGCACGTTCGTCCATTTCTCTCCTCCAATAGGCTTCGCACCTCTCCATTCTCACAATGGACGCTGCAGCCAACGGCGAGACACCTCACAATGGAACGAGCCAATCACCCCCGTCCGAGCTCACAATGGACCGAGCCAATCACCGTCACGAGCCTATCCGCACGCCCCTTGCGGCTACCTGGCGCACGTTCGTCCATTTCTCTCCTCCAATAGGCTTCGCACCTCTCCATTCTCACAATGGACGCTGCAGCCAATGGCGAGACACCTCACAATGGAACGAGCCAATCACCCCCGTCCCAGCTCACAATGGACCGAGCCAATCACCGTCACGAGCCTATCCGCACGCCCCTTGCGCCACCGTCATGCCCACTTCCGCCACGTCATGCCCACTTCCGCTAGCGACTTCCGCTAGCTAGTTAGCTTTCATTCAAAACAACAACGGCAGCTACAACAACAGAAAACAAATTCACGATTTTGTTTTTGTGTTGGAGGAATATACAGTATAGTTAGCTGTCGACAGCCTGCTCCCGTTACACAAGAGGGATTTCTCATCGATCCGTTGTCTCTGTCGAGTTAAAAAGCAATCTTACAGTAAGTATCCATTCATATTTTCTTACATCTTTACGTGCAAACAAACGTCGTATTTTTTTGTTTATTTCACATCACCTAAAAATAATAATGTAGACCATAGATTAAATAAAAAATAGTGGTATTATGATGTCACGTTTTTGATCAAACTTTAATGACACATTCACTTATAGTATACAGTAGAAGTAACCTATTAATATTAATGGATGGATGGATGGATAGGTGGATGGATGGATGAATATATAGATGGATGAATATATAGATGGATGGATGGATGAATATATATATGGATGGATGATTATATAGATGGATGGCTGGATGAATAGATGGATGGATGGATAGATGGATGGATGGATGAATAGATGGATGGATGGATGGATGAATAGATGGATGGATGGATGAATATATAGATAATTGACTGTAATCATTAAATGTATAAAGTACATCAATTCTTTGTTTTGTTTCATTCTCCTCTTTTCTGATGTTATGTTCAGATGAGCTCCAAGCCAAAGATCCATAAAGGTCTGGGAGATGAGGAGTGGATGTGACCAGCCCTGAGGCAGAACAAATGGCACAATCTCTATCAGAAGGTAAAGTGAAGCCACTATAAACAAAAAAGAGACATGAGTAATTGTCATAATAATAAGATGATTACTATTACTATTTTATGCTTATGTTTATTAAATGTTTCAGTGTTTTAGTGTTTAAATGGTTAGAGAGAGTCAGAGAGAGTCAGAGAGTCTTTATTGTCATTTGCACCGCATGTGGTACATGTGATGAAAACGAGATTATGTACACGGGGTCCCAGTTACATCCAACAACAAATGCAAGAGAAAAACAGTAATAACATCTAGAATTAACTAAGAAAAACATCAACTAGTAATACACTAAGCCTAATATAGTGGGAATAAACAGCAGCACGAACATGAGTTTGTATGAGCAGATGGTCACAGATGAACACAGCAACAAGAAAACAGATCAGCATCAGCATGATGTGATATTTTGCAGTGTTTATTTTTTATTTTATTTTTATTTATTCATGAGTCTAACAGCCTCAGGGTAGAAGCTGTTCCTCAGTCTAGTGGTTCTACACTTGATGCTCCTCAACCTCCGTCCTGAGGGGAGTGGGGCAAAGAGTGAGTGTGCTGGATGAGTGAGGTCTTTCATGATGCAGGTAGTTACTGTTGCACCGAGGGACTGAGAGAAACGCAATTTCAATCCTGTGTATGTCCTGTAAAAAAAAAGCCCTTTTTCCAAGCTCAGTCCTCACTGAGGGAACACTGCAGGTGATCATGTCCTGAGAGCGCACGCTGTAGCTGCACTCAAGTAAAGACATGTAGGAGGAGATGTATGAGGGCAGCAGACCGAGAAGTGATTTAAAGATGAAAATGTACCAGTGGAAGAGTCTGCGTGAGGTTAATGATGTCCAGTTAACCAGTGAATACAGGGTGCAGTGGTGGGTACGATAATCACAACCAGTTATGAATCTTAGTGCACCATGATAGACAACATCCAACATCTGCAGGGTGCTTGTAGGAGCATTCATGTAGAGAATGTCACCGTAATCAATGGAGGGAAGGAAAGTCACATTTAATTATTTACTTTATATGAGTGTACATTTGTCATTTCAGTTCACTAAATCCCATTTTGGTGGGTCTCTTTCCGATTCACTGAAGCCCAACTTGGTGGCCAAGAAAACAACCAGCCCGTCTTCATCCTCTGAGAGGAGTCAGAGTCACTCATCCCCATCCTCTGAGAGGAGTCAGAGTCACTCTCCATCCTCTGAGAGGAGTCAGAGTCCCTCTTCATCCTCTGAGAGGAGTCCCTCTTCATCTGTTGTGAGGAGCCCTTGCATTGCTCCATCTTCCTGGACTCCGGCACACACCTGCGAGACAGTTTCCTCTGTGAGTACAGCAGTATGCATTCATTAATGTCATGGAGTTCTCTGTCTTCATTAAAGAGGCATATTTATGCAGATTTCAAAATGTCTGAGTCACTAATATGTATAAAGAGTAAAGAACTGTTTTGCTATCTGCGTTTGTTTTATTTTTCCATAGGTGAGCTGCTGGGTGTTGACTGCCTGTTAAAGGGCGAGGCATAGCTCCGTGCAAGCGTGAGGCCACGCGGCGCCACGCTGTGCGAGCTCTGCTTGCACAAGCCTTTGAACGCTCGCGCGAACGCGCCAAGCTCAAATTTTACGACCGCTCACGCGCGCGCGGTGTCTCACAATAAACTGCCCTGGTGGCGGACTGTTTTGTGTGACACACAAATGAATTAAATTCCTCTTCTTCATCGCTGATCGGGCCTTTTCTTTTGTTTTTTTGCCTAAAGCCAAGTAATCGCTTGAAGCGGTCACCATTCACTTCCTCCTCCGATGAGGAGGAATGAATGAACTTGTCACGAGTGAACTAAACTCATGTCCAACGTGGATGCGCAGGTTCTAAACATTTCCTGGTGTGCTGGTCTGCTGTTTGGGTTGAAGGACCAGCGCTCCCTATTTTAATTTTTAGGACTTTTTTATTAACATATAAACACAGAACAAAGCTGCACAGCCCTCTGCCTTTTCTTCTCAGACCCGACCTGTCAATCAAATCAGTAGGCTGTCAGCAAATGACCAATCAGCGACCTCAATTTGTCCCGTAGCTAAACGCTCCGCCCTGCTTCTGCTCAATGACATCAAGTATTTGGAGCGAAAACGTTGGAGCCACACGCTGCTTCACGCTGAGCTCTGCTGTGAACACCCCACGCACAGCACACGCGCGTAGCGCGGCGCTCGCTCCAGCGCGGAGCTTTGCCTCGCCCTTAAGTCAGACGGGCAACAGCCTGACTCGAAAGAGACTGAAGATCTTCTGGAAGATGTGGATGGAAGTGAAGGAGAGGAAGATGAAGGCTTCGTGGATGAGGAGGCTCTGAACTTACTGGTATCAGGACTTCAAGATGATGCCCTTTTCTCTGTGACCTCACAGCTTGACGCCTCCACCCATCCTGCTCCCTCCACCATCCTCCCATAGCTGGCCATATCTCAGAGGTGTGAATACATAGTAAACTGTAGAATAGTACCGGTAGATAAATAAAAGACAACATCAACAAAATGTTATTTAACTAATATGTTGGTTGTGTTTTCTTAGGGTTTAGATGAGTCAGGCGTTCCAGGCCTGGACAAAGTGGACAGCTTGGCTGAGTATCTGGTGGAGCTGAGGAACAAAACATCTCTGGTGCTGAGGAACCACGAGGTCAGTGACATGTGTTGTAGCTTGCTACTCCTCAAATCACTTGAACATTGCTGTGTTCTCGTGTTCAACTGTGTTATTTCCCTGTTTAGGTGAGCAGCATTGTTGTTTTATGGCAGAACCTGCTGGAGTTCGACAAGCAGAGGGTGGTGTTTGCTGCTCGGCGCCAAGATAAACTGAACACTGGGAAGTTTAGGTCCCCCAAAAAGTATTTTACCCCTGGGGTGGAAAGTGTGAAGCGTCACTCTACAGAATCAGAGTGTTTCCACCTTCTTTGCCACTCATCCACCTGCTCCTGCTGCGGCTCCTGTTCTGGCCCTGCTCCAGCTCCCAGAGCAACATCCAACCATCCTCAGCGAGCACCCCGAAAACTGACACGCAGAGTTTTGCACAACACGTGCAAAAAATGTGGGCAGTTTAGAATTGCTGAAACAGGACACAGCCAGTATAGAGGGCAACTGCACTGTCCCTCTAATGAAAGTCTCACTAAAGAGCAGTGGCTGGAACAAATTAAAAAGAAAACATAAACATTTTCTTTATTTTAAATAACTTCACAAACTGTTTCATTGTATATAGTTTTTATTTAGTTCACAGAGTGTTATTTATTTTGTTTTGGGTTGATAATACAGATATTTATTCTTATTGTCATTATGTACACCAAATAATTCTACAAACCATAAAATAAAAGGATTTAATTCCTTCAGCAAACCACAAATTTCTTGGTTTAAGAAAAATAAATGGGAGACTTCAGTGGAAAGGTGTTGCAACTAAATGCTACAATGTTTTTGGACTAACTAAAAATGTTTAATTCACTATCTTAATTGTTGATGAATAAATATTTGGTTCTTTGAAACCGATAAGGTCTCTGGTCTTTTACTGTGAGTAAATATTAGCTGCTGCTAATTCTGAATTATTGGTAATAATTTTAAGCATACACTAGAAACAACACATCATTCACTTCACTCAAAATGTACTTTAGGAAAGACACTTTCAAGAATATTTTAGTTTCAGTCATTGTTTTGCAGTGAAAAATTAAAATAAGCACTGGGTATGATTAAGGACATTAAAATATACTGTATCAAGTATATAGTATACAGTATAATTTAACACATTAATATGAATATATTGGTAGAATGAAAAAGCTTAATTAATTAAGCAATTTATCAATAAAGTTTTAAAAAGAAAGCCTTTTATGACAAATGAAAAGTGTTGTGTTTTAAATTAGAGTACCGGGGTACTATGGTACACTATTTGTACAAAAAAAGCATTTAAAAATGTTTCAAGATACAAAAAACCCAAATGTTACTTCATAACACTTAAACATTAATTGTGGGAAATTTTTTCAAAAAAAAAATGACATGGCGACTGCTGGAATCGAACCCACGACTTTCCTCTTTCTTCCCCCCTTTCTTCCCCCTCTTCTTCCCCCTTCCCTCCTTTCTTCCCCCCCCTAAACAGACTATTGTTCCCCAGCTTGAAGGCAGACACTTTATCCATTGAGCTATCCAGGCACATTAGTTTAGCTTTGTCAACTTCTCCTTTAAAAGTGGGCGGTTCGTTCGAACCCCCCGAACCCCCCTTGCCTACGCGCATGACTGAGTAATGGCATAAGTTTTGGGAAAATGTTCTATTGTTGAGGTGATTTGTCTAAAACTAATACTAAAAAACTAACACTTTACTAATACGGGTGTGGGAATTAAAAATATGTAAACATTATTTGTGCATTTGTACTAATTTTGATTCTGCTCAGGTCATGCTGAGGGAGTTTGGCCCCACCCAGGAGACTGGTTTTGTCGGGGACCCCTGCTGGAAGCACTAAGAGTCGAAACGCTGGCTAAAGACCATCTCGGGGCAGGATGATACCTGAGATGAGGCAACAGGATTCCAGAATCTTCCGTGGGCCGCTCATTTGTCTGGGTGACAGAGTGACACAGAGCCAGACTGAGATGGGGCAGCAGGATTTCTGCCGACAAACATGCTTTCTCTGCATCAAATGCGACGTCCTGAGTATACCAACTTGCCGAGAGAAAATGCAGAACAAATTTAGTTATTATGCTTTCTGTTTTTGGTCTATAAAAGACCTAGCTCATAAAAGAGCTTTTTCTTTGCTGTGTGTTTCAATAATTGATTTTCCACACTTTAAGAGTTGTTTTGAGAAAGTTTTTTAGTGCAAGAAGTTACCTTTACTTTTAAAATTATTTTAGTTTAAGATTTCTTTTAAGTTTTATTTTTATTTTATTTTAGATTTCTTTAAGTTTATTTTTAGTTCTAACTTCTTTGTTTTTAACTATATTAGTTTTAAAACTTCTTTAAGTTTTTTACTCTACTGCCCACAAATTTTTTTTTCAGATGAGCCTGATTAGTTTGTAAAGGCTGCAAAAGTGGTGAGGGCCCATTTTGCATTGGTTGCGTTTTTCCTACTAAAGTTAGACCCAGAGGTTTTTTTCGGGCCAATCATCTGCATAATTTTAAACAGTTTTAAATGATAAAAAAGGGCCGATATATGTTAGAGTATTTTTATGATTATCATCTAAAACTTATATCATCATAACATGAAACATCTAGTCACTCCCTGAGAAATAGTTGTCTTACACAAAAATGCTGTTTACTGAAATAACAGAAGTACCAAAGAATGTTTCCTTTGTTTCAGAACTTGTTGGTCCTGAGTTTGGCCAAAACTGACCAAGAGCCATTGTGTGAAAAATTGTCTAACCTGTTTTTCTCTCAACTACGAGATGTATAAAGGCTGTCTGTGAACCTCCCCGTACGGGCCTGTCTCAGACTTAGGAGGCAGGTCCCACTTTATAAAGTTAAATATACAAACTGTTTTAACTCTTGTCATGTGTGTGATTCCTTTTTAGTAAAATGTTGCTGCGAGGTTGGGTTTGAGAAAACCCATCACACATACTGAAACGGCCTGGGTCACATTTGAAAAAATCGGATTTGGTGCGTTCAGACTGTCATTAAAAAATCAGATATGGGTCAGATGGGGCAAAAAAAATCAGATTTGGGTCAGATTTGCCTGCAGTGTAAACGGGGCCAAAGATTGAGGGATAAGGACTCAAAAAAATCTGTGATTACCGGTGATCTTTGGTTTAGCATTAATTAAGAAAGATCAACTAATTTTTCTTGTGGATTGTGACAACCTGCAACGTGTCCAGGGTGCATCACCCCACTCCATCACTAGAAATAGGCACAAACTCCCCTATAACTCTGAATGAAAAATCAGTAAAAAAATAATAAAAAATTGCCCTTTTTATTTATTTACCCTTTATTTATCCAGGTAGTCTCATTGAGCCATGAGAACTCATTTTCAAGAGAGACCTGTTTAGGGAGTGTTGAGGTAATCAGACTACTGTATTAAAAAACAACCTTCAGGACACTTAACTTTAAAATGCCTCAACTCGAGATCATGCAGTGGAAGGAAGACAAAGAGTCAAAAACATCAGCCTCAGAGTCAAAAACATCAGCCTCAGAAGTGATTCTGAATACAGACGAAGATTTATTTTACCTTCACAGCGCTGAAAAGGGAGACACTCTCACATGCACCTTACATCCATCAAAAGACATGTCTCAGTTACAAATGTCTTTTCTTCGTTTAAATACAGCGTTATCAGTTACATTGGAATTCTTTATCGTGATGTTGTTTCTCTGGATTAGCCGATGCTCCTGGCCGTGGTCTGGCATGGTCTCGTTTTCCGCCCACTGGCCCAACTGACAGTGGTGTGTTTCAGCAAGATTGCAACAGTCTCTGGTTGTCTTGTGCAAAGAGTCAGAGTCAGAGAGTCAGAGAGAATTTATTGTCATTTGCACCGCATGTAGTACATGTGTTGAAAACGAGATTATGTACACAGGGTCCCAGTTACATCCAACAACAAATGCAAGAGAAATACAATAATAACATCTAGGATTAACTAAGAGAGACATCACATCAGCTAGTAATACACTAAGCCCTAATGTAGTAGAAAAACATCATTATAAACAGCAGCACGAACATGAGCAGATGGTTACAAAGAGTTACACACATCATGAACTTCAATTACGTACATCATGATTCTGCAGCTTTTACCATACATAGAGAGATATTCGTGTGAGAGTGTCTTGTTCTAATAAAGCATAGAATAAAAGATGACATTATACAACAGGAGCAGATGGTGGGAGTTAAGGGCCTTGCTCAGGGGCCCAGAGTGGGGCTAATGAGGGTGGAGGCAGGTATGGGTGTTTCACCTTTCTCCACCTACATTTTATTTTATTTTTTATGTTGTCGATACTGGGGCTTGAACCGGCGATCTTCCAATCACAGGCCCACCGTCTCTATCCACTGCGCCACCATTCCTCTTATTGCTCCATTATGCTCATTTAATGGCCCCTTTACTTTTCTGGGCATTGAAGTTTCTGAGCTGGTATTGATTAAAAACAGCAACTGGTTGCTGTTACATAATAGGCTGATAAAGCCAATAAAAATGTCAATTTTAAGAATTAAATTGGAATAATGAAAATAAATACTACAGCTTACACAGAGGATTAGAAACTAAATTAAAGGCTCAGAGTTCTTTGAAGGAATGTATATTGCCTGCCACCATTCACACTCCTGATCCATCTTTAGCAGACTATACAATTGTTCATTGTCACGGTCATGAGCTGTTTGGGCCTCACATCTTATCTCGGACTTCGGCCACCCTCCAGCTCAGGAGTGTCCCACCTCGGACTCCCTCAGAATTAGTAACACACTCTATCTCAATAAATCAAGGAAACGTGAATTCAGTTAGCCAATTGTATTAAATCAAGGCAGGAAAAGATTACAATTACATCGCTGGCCTCCGATACAATTTGACGCAAGATCAAGGACTGGAAGAGGCAGATGACCAGTGTTGCCAGATAGAGTCGAGGTTTTCCAGCCCAAAAGTCCGTTAAAAACCGCCCTATCACACAAAAACCCACCCAATCAAAAAATAATAATAATAAGCACACATATACACCCAACTCCTGTAAAGATATATCAGTATTTATATGTTCATCGTTGTGATTAATCAAAATCAGTTAAATGTGATCATTAGTGTTCTTTATACAGAAAATCAACATGTCACATTTCAGGGTCTGATTATTATAAACACAAATTTAATGATCAATATTAATATTTCTATATTTATCACCACAGTAATAGTGTTACACACATTAGTAGTTGTAAACACTCAAAAGAATACATATTTTGGTTTAGTGCTTACCTTTAACCAAAATATTTCAGGAATAAACATTTTTAATAATCACTTTAAAAGTTATAAATATTTTCTTTGGTGCCTGTTTGTTTTCCAAATATATTAGTGTGTGTGAATGACAGCATTAACATAAAACACAACAGTGCTTTACGAAGTTCAGTCCGTTTCCTACTTTCAGTTGACCGGCAGTTCTGCCACATCCAATATGGCGGCCGCTCCAACGTACCGCCGCTACGGCCCAGCCCACTCAACGAGGTGTCCACTAAAACTGCCTCACCAGTTCTCTGTTGTGATCGCCCTGGCAGTTGACAATAGCCAATCAGTGATGGAGAAAGTTCAGGAGAGCTTTGCTATGAAATAATGATGAATGATTGTTTGAAATGTGTTTAATAGATTAACTCAAAAACCGCTGATCTGACTCCAAATCTGCCCAAATTATACCCACCCGCCCAAAGCAATTTTTACCCGCAACATAGAGAATGAAAACCACCCAATTGGCAGTAAACCGCCCAATCTGGCAACACTGCAGATGACACTCTGCCTTACAACTATATTGGGCCTAGGCTCCGCCTTCTTTTGGAAGTGCAGCCTATCAAGTGAATAAGTTGCTGATCTGTTTTATGTTACTGTGTTCATTCGTGCTCATTTGCTCATACAGACTCATGTTTGTGCTGCTGTTCAAAGTGATGTTTTTATGCTATTAGTGCTTAGTGTATTTTTAATTGATGTTTTTCTTAGTTCACATCTTAGATGTAATTACTGTTCTTCTTTTACATTTTATTGTTGGATGGAACTGGGACCCTGTGTACATAATCTTGTTCCATCACATGTACTACATGGGATGCAAATGACAATAAGGGATCTCTGACTCTTGACTCATTTATTTTTATTTATTTATTTATTTATTTATTTATTTATTCATTTCAATTAAAAAACACAAAGACAATTTCAAAACAAAGAAAATAAAAAATACCTATAAAATGAAAGCCAGCAGAAGAAGAATGAAATCTTATCATTTCTGCCCCTTCTTAACAAAATCAATTCAAACAATCAATTCAAGCAACAAACATCTATAAATAATACAACAAAATACATAACTTTTCACAATTATTTCATTTATGGTTCATTGGATATTAAATAACATGTATGTATCTTATCAACAATAAATTCTTAATCTTTTTCTTAAATATAAATAATGACTTCTCTCTTTTAATATCACTGACTCTGAATAAGTGTGATCTCATTGGATCTTTTGTGAGCTGATGTGTCAGGAAAAATAACAAGGTGTAGAAAAGCCTCTCTGTGTGGTGTAGCAAGCCAATAAAGAAATTACACCAAAAAAAAAATCTATTTCTTGATGGATATTGAGTCCTTGTGAGACTCTTTTTTTAGAGTTGCTGGCCCTGTTTAAACTGGTCAGAACCGGGTCATAATCATATTACAATATGTCTCTGAGCAGCTCAAAACCCATGGTCACAGTCTAAATAAAATATTTTTATCATCACGCTACATTTACAAAGGTTTTCCAGGTTCTACAGTCTGAATTTGACATCATTCAGTAAGACTTTATTCATTTCAAACTGGTGCTAAATGTTGATAAAAACAAAAGTGTTATTTTTAAGCAGAGTTGGTCCCAGCAGTTTATTCTTGGCATTAACTAAGTAGCAAGAAATGTAAAACCATTATTATACCTGTCAACTATTGTATGCCACGGGTAGTGGTGACGTACTTCCGTTAAAATATGACTCACACGCTTCACTTCCGGCTCTCATCTACTACTGTTGTTGTTAGCGGTAGCTTCTAGAACTAGACCATGTAAAAGACACAAAAGGTAAATTATCTGCGAGCTACTGGTACAACAAGAGAGATTTGTTGTGTGCCGTTGTGTCCAGTGAATAGCAGGGACAATAGAGCGCTTAGTTTTTTATATTTTAATGCCAGAGTTCGTGGCTAACCGAGTTAGCCTTAAAGCTAACACTCGGTTGTAGCCGGCGTTTTAAACCTCAGAATATTCAAGAGCCAGCATCAAACAGTGGTTAAAAATGAGCTGTACCTGCATTGTTCCAGTGGAATAATTGTCCCTTCCACTTCCATGACCGGGGCTTTGGGAGAGAAGCAGAGAGGACAGCGAGGAGGAGGAGAACACAACAACAGCTGCTGCAGCTCAGTAAG
>JBBPBX010011605.1:7609-22556 GCA_038048925.1 Garcialebias charrua | reverse complement strand
TATTGTTTGTTCGGTTGGTTTAAGTTTAGATATAACTACAAATTTAAAGTAGAATTGCAAAGACCGGTACTTAACACCAAACTTTTAATACTTACTGCACCTCAACAGAACATGACTGGTTGACATACTATACTTCAAGTTTTTTCTTCATTACAAAATACAGTTTAACAAAATAATATAACAATTGTGTTTTAGCTCTATGTACACACTGTACTGTTCAAGTGTTTTCTTAGAAATAAAAGTAAACAGTTAAAATAAGTGCTTTAACTCTGTAGTGTAAAATAAAATCAAACCCTCACACAACTGGTTCTTCAAGTATTTTCTTAAAAACAAAAGAACCATTTTAACAATATGAAGTACTTTTAAAACAGTACTGAAAATCTGAATTACCTGAACAAATCCAAAATTAGCTACTAAACTATCCATGCACAGATGATTCAATTATCCACTCAGTCAACCCAGTCATCTGCTGACCATCTTACACTTCACATGCACATTCTTGCCTTTTACCTCAAGGAGAGTAAAGTAGTGTCTGTATTTCCACTTAGAAAACGCCAACTTTCCTTTCAGACTCGCCATTGCTGCGGGACTTCTGCTAACTTTTCAGATTTGGAGCTGCAGCGTGCGGTTTGTGAGTGAACTGAACAACAAAGCCTCTGATTGGCTTACCTCTACCTGTTACTCTACCTTAGCCAATCATCATCATCATCCTTTATATGATTGTTTCACCCCTTCCTCCTACCCTCACCAAGGAAGAAAAGTAAACAGCTTACGAGAGCCAGAGCGGAAGACAATATAACGTACCCCATTTAGTGGTCGTAACGGTAACGGCGTTGTAAAGATAGACATAGTAACTACTTAGAGTACCGTTAATGAAAAAAATAACTCCATTTGTAACGCCGTTTATTTGTACTCCATTATTCCCATCATGATTATGGCAAATATGAAATATGAATGAACAGCCACCAGTATTAGTTTAGAAAGTGAATGATGTACATATGAAGACTTTGAGAAGGTTAGATTCAATTTGGACTAAGATTCTTAGCGGTTAACGTTAAAATTTGGGCAAGCTTATCTCAGATTCATGAATGTCTAAACAAAGTTAGCACTTAGCGTTGACCTCCATCATGAGTCTGGTTCTCTCATGAGAGTTCCTTTTAGCTGCCACTTGACGACCTGCCCAGTTCAGCTGCTCCAAAACAACCACTCATTAGATCTCCCTGGACAACACTATGCCCAGTTGCTAAAAAAAAAAAAAGACTTAAAAAGCTGTACCCCTAACTTTTAACCAATAAGAGAGCTTCTCACAATGGGGGTATCCTGACTGTATATTTAATGTAATTATACCTCCCTTCTCAAAAGTCTAAGAGAACATACACTATGTTTCTTTGTTAGAAAGGAGTGACAGCTTGTTTTACATCTCTTTCAGCACAATGCAAGATTTGGTCCTGGCACAATACTGTAACAAGAGTGGGGTGTCTTTCGGTCTTTGTTCATCTGAAGTTAACTTTCCTCATTGCTATAATGACCAGTCTCTGTTAATAAGGCCAAGTGAAGTTCTTTGATGAAGATCTCTTTGGGAGATACAAAGTCTGGTCTAATTATCATATAGTGAGTATGTCAGGGTTGTCCAGAGCTGTAGATTTTAACATACACAGAGAAGGGGTAAACAAAGAAACTTCCTGTGTCCTCAGATTAGCAGAAAGGGAGAGGTAGGAGGGACACAGTAGCCGTGTTTCCATCAAGGTTTCTAGGTGCGCATTTTGAAGTATCGCAGCAGAAAAGCTTAATGGAAACGGCAAAATCCGTATTTACTTTCTCAAGTTCGCCAAAAAGTTTATACGCTCGCTTGAGGTGGTTTTTGGGATGTTCGAAAATGAGCAGATGCGCACAGCGACAGATGGAAACACATTTGCCGACTCGTGCTGCCGAAGCGAACATTCACGTCACGTGACTGATCAGCTGTTTCCGCTCCGGACAACATGTAACATCGCTAAAACTAGTTTGTATGACAGAATAAATACAACTCGACCGATAGCAACACGTACCTGAAATATTCTCTCCTTTTTGACGAGATGTGTGGCCAGGTTCTGTTTTCAACTGCTACTTCCTGTTTACTGTAGACATGCGCAGTGCTGACGTCTGACGTAATGACGCTGACGTCTGACGTAATGACGCTGTGCGTGGCTTGGTAGATGCGCTTCAAGCCAGCAGATGGAAACACTTCTGCTTCGCATTAATTTGTATTTACATATTTGCGAGATTTCAAAAATTAGCTCAAAAATCGAAATGAAAATGGATGGAAACCCAGTCTCTGAGGACGTTTTGTCTCTGATAAGACTTATATGGATGCTACAACAGGTTTTGCCATGAACTTAGCAGTTGTTTGAAGCCACTTAGAGAGGTCATGGTCGAGAGCCTCAGATATGTTTGCAAGGTGTTCCAAGTTACAGGGGTGGAAAAGGAGAAGGCCCTTTTGCCAAGTTCAATCCGCACTGAAGGGACACTGCAGGTAATAATGTCCAGAGCGTGCACACTACGTGAATTTAATGATGACCGGTTAACCAGTGAATACAGAATGCAGTGATGGGTACGGTAGTTACAGCCAGTTATGAATCTTTCCTCAATGTGATAGACAGCATCAAACATCTGCAAGGTGCTTGTAGGGGCGTTCATGTAAATAATATCAGCGTAGTCAACGGAGAGAAGGAAAGTCGCAGTTGCAAGGCATTTCCTAGCATTCAGAGTTAGACAGGATCTTTTTCTGAAAAAGAAACCCAATTTTATTTCAGTTTCTTTACCAAGTTTTTCCAAGTGGAGCTTAAAAGAGAGATGTGAATCAACTCAAATACACAAGTATTTATACGAATCGACAAAGGGTATGTCCTTTGACTGAACCTTGCAGCACATCATTTTTAACTGTTAAAAGGAGGAAGTACCATTATGCTGTTCACATTTTTTCTGATCTGCAAGATAATTAGAGAACCAGTCAATATTGTGATATGATAAATCAATTTCTGAGAGCTTATATGTCATTGTTAGCAGTGTCAAAAGCTTTACACATGTCTAAATAAAGTGCATCGCAATAATTCTTAGCATCCAGTGCTTCAACAACATCATTAAAAACCTTCAGTGACGCAGTCGTGTTGTTTCCTGAAACCAGATTGATGGAAATGCAAGATGTTAAAGAATCCAAATACTTCTTGACTTGGGAATTTATAATTTTTTTCTAAAACCTTATCAAGAATGCAGAGTTTAGAAGTTGGTCGATAGATGTTCAGTACTGTATATCTTCCCCCTTCAGCAGAGGTAAAACAAAAGCTGTTTTTGAAGCATTTGGAACAGTAATTTGGCTTGTGCACAGGTTGAAGTTGTGAGACACTGGTTCTGAAATGATGTGAGCAGCCGGCCTTAAGAAATAAGGAGGAAGGTACGAGCCTGCAGATTTTCTAGGGTCCAGATCTTTTTACAATTTGTTAACCACTAACAGAAAACAGTGAAAATGAAAAGGTGTAGTTTACTAAAGATTGACTTGTAGGAGATATTTGTACAGTAGATGTTTTGCTAAAAGGAGAAATATCTGGTTTTTCATCAGTAGCTGTGGCAAATAAGGAACTAGAAGTGATGAAACGTCTATTGAAACATCTAAAAAAGTTAAGCCTGGTCCTTTGGACATTCAAAAAAACAAACAAAACCAAACGAAAAAATTGTAGAAACATTTAATCTTTCCTCCGAAAACGTCTTCAGTCTGAGGAGCTGTATTCAGCTCATTCTTATAAATAGCACCTTCTTGTAGTGGATCAACCAGTTTGCTGCTGACAGCCAAAACCTCACATGATCAAGGAGGGTCTTTTGATACAGTTTAGGATCGCATCCTTATTTGACACAGGAACAAAATTAACAAGAGAGTTAACAACAGAGTGCATGGGCAGAGAACGTTCTGAGCCATAGTAGTTAAAAACATTGATACACTTTGACCAAAACTTCCCTGACAGAAAATGCAGAGACCCTTCACCCATGCAACACCTTCCAGCTCCTCCTGGGGGATCCTAGGCCAAGAAAGATAGCTTATCCTTCCACTGAGTTCTTCGTCGGACCTGGGTCTTCTACCCAGTGGGACATGTCTGGGAAACATCCAAAGAAGGGCATCCAGGAGGCATCCTAATCAGATCCATGAACCACCTCAGCTGACACTTTTTGATGTGGAGGAGCTGCAGCTCTACTCCAAGCTTCCCCTGGATGACAAAGCTCCTCACATTGCTTTTAGGGCTGAGCACAGCTAGCCTATTATATTTGCATTATGGTCACATATTTTATTTTGTTATTTTAGACAAGTTGTATGTGATATGACTTGAATACAGAACAATGAGATATCTGTTGAGGTTATCATGTCACCTCAGCCGCAGCGTTTTTCCCTTCGCTCCCAGAGTGCTCTGGCTGCACGCGTCCACTCTTCAGACTGGTCATATAGTCATCAGCACCGCGATTTTTATATATATATCAGACTGCCAACTTCTGGCTGCAACTTGGAAATAAACAGAATAAGTGGAGTTCCATAATTCCTAATATTAGTTTATTTCTGATAGCATTTATGTTATATGTAAGAATACAATGAAAAATATGGCAAACAGGTTAATCAGGACTCTCGAGGTAATATCTAAGATGCATTTTTTGTAGTTTATGTGTCAATATTAAGTCACCTTAAGGCAATGGCAAGTGTATGATTGGAGTGCTGTGATTTCTTTAGTTGAAATTAAAACTTTTTGGCCATGAAATGAGGAGTTTACAAAATATGCTTGAGCCATTGTTTTCAATGAGAAACCACAGGGATTTTTGTGCGTTTTAAAACAAAATGGCTACGTTTTGCTCTGGTAACATGGTTAATGGGTCCAAACTTCAGAGAATTTAAGCCTTTTATAAAAGTTACTTATAGTCACATGAATTAGCAATGTGTTGTTTTGAACTATGGGCTTACACTCCATTTATAAAAAGGAGAATGTTTTACTAAAAATCCTTTATTTCTCCTCGGACTAAATTTGCAAAAAGCACACAAAGCACATCATTAATGTAATGCAACTCCCATTGTACTTTCTGAAACCTTTTACTGATCGTAATGCCTCATTTAATAAGCCTTTAGATTGTCTGTGCACTTTAAAAGCTGTTCAATAAAAGCGGTAGATACAATGGATTTTAGACAAACATACTGCAGGCGTGCCAACGGTTTAATTACACTAGATGCTTCCTCAAACATACTTTTTATAGTTCGATAGAGTATATCAATGCTATGGATATTCAGAAAAACTCAACAACCAAATGTGCAGCTTGGCCACACCCATTAATGAACAGTTTGTATTGTTGCTCAAATTCAGTGAATGAATGCATATCTGCATTTCATAAGATATTTTTAAACTATGCTTTTCTTAAGTTGTGAAAGGCTGTCTTGATCAATCTTGTGAAATAGTCTTGAGATACCATACCAGCTTTATTTATATAGCACTTTAAACACCCACAGGACGAACGTGCTGTAGCAAAACAATCATACAGTCAGGTAATAAAAATTATTAAAATGATTAAGAGTCACATAATAAAAGTTGAGCAATCATACAATCAGATAATACAAGCGGTTAAAATGTTTATGTTTATGTTTATTAAATGTGTTCATTTTTTTTTTACAAAAGAAACAATACAAGACAATCCCATAAATGATAATGTACAAAATATAAAAAAATGAAAGGTAGCAGAAAGAAGAATAAATCTTATTATATCTGCCCCTTTTTCCAACAATCAGATTAAACAATAATAATCTTCAACCAACAGTACAAAATGACTAACTCTTTCTAATTTTCTAACTAATACAATACACATTACGCTATTTCATATATTTTTTTTAACACATTCGTTTTGATCATTTTCTTAAATGTAAACATTGACTTGGCATTTTTAACTACATTCTCCAAGCCATTCCATAATCTAATTCCCTGGATTGAGGTAGAACGTCCCTTCAAACTAGTTCTGAATTGTGGTTTTACAAACATCTCTGTCCCCTTAAGATTATAACAACTTTGTCTTTTAACAAAATGCATTTGGATATTTAAAGGTAATGCATTATTTTGAGCCCTATACATAACTGATAAAATATTATAGTCTACCAAATCATGGAACTTCAATAACTTCAGTTGATAAAATAATGTACTTGATGGATGACGGTAATGTTTTCTAGTGATAATTCTTACAGCTCTTTTCTGTAATACAAAAATAGGCTTTGTGATTGTTGTGATGGGGCGGCCTTGGTGTAGTGGTAATGGCAGTCGACCCTTGATCGGAAGGTTGGAGGTTTGAATCCCGCATCCGTCCACCATGTGTCGTTGTGTCCCTGGGCAAGACACTTAACCCCGAGTTGCTTCTGGTAGGACTGGATGGCGCCTTGCAAGGCAGTACCACTACCGGTGTATGAATGTCTGAATGAATGGGTGGATGGCTGGAATTGTAAAGCGCTTTGGGGCTCCTCACAGGGGGCTGGAAAGCGCTATATAAATAAGCTCCGTTTACCATTTTACATGCATTCCCCCAAACATCAATACAATAGATTGTGTGGAACAATGATTGTGTTATACAGCAAATACAGAGCTTTATCATTCAATAGGTCTCTGACTTTGTATAGTACTGCAATCGATTTAGCTATTTTTATTCTTACAGAATTTATGTGTTGTTTCCATGTCAGTTTGTCATCAATGATTACACCCAAAAACTTCACCTCACTCACTCTACAAATCTCAACACCCTCAATTTTGAGTGGAACATCAACATTTTTCTTGTTGATCAAAATGATTAAAAGTCAACATCTCAGATGGTGTCATAGGCCAGGGAGAAGATATGGGTTTTTAGAAGAGATTTAAAAACAGACAGGGAAGAGGCCTGTCTGATGTTCAAGGGAAGGCCTTTCCACAGTTTAGGAGCTGCCACAGCAAAAGCATGGTCTCCTCTGAGCTTGCGTTTTGTCTTTGGGACACTCAGGAGCAGCTGATCACATGACCTGAGGGATCGGGAGAGTGTATGGCTGCAGCAACTCGGACAGATAGGGCGGGGCAAGACCATTTTGCGCTTTAAAAGCAAATAAAAGAACTTTAAAATGAATCCTGGAATGTACGGGCAGCCAGTGCAGGGAGGTTAAAACAGGAGTAATGTGGTCAAACTTTCGTGTGCCAGTTAAAAGTCGTGCAGCGGCGTTCTGTACCCTCTGAAGCTGAGAGATACATGAATCACTGATTCCTATATAGAGTGCATTACAGTAGTCCAGCCGTGTGGTCACAAAGGCGTGAACTACTGTTTCAAAATGCTGCTTGGAAAGAATCGGCTTCACCTTAGCCAGCTGCCTCAGGTGGAAAAAACTAGTTTTAACAACTGCCTTGATGTGGTTTTCAAATTTTAGTCCAGCATCGACTTTGACCCCCAAGTTTGTAACAATAGGTCTGATATATTGGGCCAAGGAACCAACATTGACATTGGGAGTCTCAGTGGAGCTTCCAAAAACCTTCACATCAGTCTTTCCCTCATTAAACTTTAAGAAGTTCACAGCCATCCAGGCTTTGATGTCCTCCAGACATGAAAACAGAGGGGCGAGAGAGTTGGAGTCCTTTTTCTGTAGTGGGAGATAAATCTGTGTATCATCCGCATAACAATGAAAGGAGATTCCATATTTTCTAAGAAAAGAGCCAAGAGGGATGCATTAAGAGATGTCGCACTCAACACAAGTGTTGGGAATGATTTGGTCACAACCACACCAAAGTATTAGCTCAGTACAGTATTTATAATTATTCATTTTTGTACCCTGATGCATGCTCAATAATCCAGGTAGAAAAATCTAAAAAAGCTAAGTCTGGTCCTCTGGACATTCAAAAAACAAAACAAAACAGTTTTTTTTGCTTTGTTTTGTTTTGTTTTTTGAACATCCAGAGGACCAGACTTAGCTTTTTTAGATATTAATTTTTGTGTTTGCTAAAGTTGATCAGCCGTAGCAACCACCTTGAACTGGACTGACTTTGTTAACCCTCTTATGACCAACCTGTCACTGCCAACATGATTTGGCTTGCCTACTTCTCATTACTGTAATCCCTGATCGGTCCAACATAATCAGAGAAATTCCAAAAAAGTGCAGAAATGCTGAGAAATTGCACTATGTCTCATTTGTCACCCGAGCTGCTTTGTGCCATCATGAATCTGAAAGTACATAAAAGGAGCTTTCCAACGGATTATTGCATGATGAAATAGACATTACGGTAAATACAGTATACACTAAGCGAGGGAAATTCCCTACACAGCATCAGATTGCATCAAACGGAGTGACAGAGAGAAGACAACGGAGGAAAGAAGACGTCTTGAAATAGTGGATAAAAATATGGAAATACCTCAAAAAAAATCTACCAGACTGATCAAGTGTCCCAGAAGGCTAATATCTGAAGACGGTGACCATGAGGAGGCACCGAACATCAGCGAACCAGGGTTTGTTAAATGTTTGTACACGATAACTTTTTATATGCTACACAACTATTGGATAAATGTTAGCGTCAGCCTCATTCCAGCCTAATTTATCTTTGTACAATAAATTACTAATATGCTGAAAAACAAAATATTATCACATTTTTTATTAATAAGATAAGTGTAATTGGTTGCTTTCAAATTTTATTTTCATCTTTTTGGGGGCTGTCTGCAGCTGGAGAGGAACTGTTTTAGGGTCTACCACACCAAATAAAATGCCTGGGGAAAAAAAAGGAATAAAAACTGGTAAATTAGAGTTCAGGCTTCACAGTTTTTAATGTAATATAGTTCAATGTTTATATTGTTCCATTATAAATTGTTTGCCCTTGTCATTTTGAAGTTCCTGTTTAGTCATAAACTTGAAAATTTCCACTCTGAATTTTTTTTCCTCTTTAAACTTTTTTGTTCACAGTCTTTAGGGGGCCGAGATGGTGTAGAGGCAGGGCAGCCAGCTCAGGACCAGAAGGTCTCGGGTTCGATCCCCTGTCACTGCATTCCTCGTTGTGTCCCTGGGCAAGACACTTAACCCCGAGTTGCTCCCAGTAGGACAGGCAGCGCCTTGCATGGCAGTCTACCGCTACCGGTGTATGAATGTGTGTATGAATGGGTGGATGGTTGGTACTGTGAAGCGCTTTGGGGCCCCTTAAAGGGGGCTGGAAAGCACTATATAAGTAAGCTCCATTTACCATTTACAATAGACATACACCAGCAAAAGAGACACAAGAGGCCAAAAAGAGTTTTAAATGTATTTACGAAAACTAAAAATACTGCAGTTCTGGGCTCATAAAGGAGGTCAACAAAACAAAATTTAATAAGGTACTAACATAAGAAACTAAAGCACCAACTGACGCCTTGATTGAGACAAGAGGGACACTTACAAAGCAGTTGATCAGCCCATTCTGACACAATGTGGGAGGGGGGGGACAAATTATCCATCCATCCATTTTCTTCCGCTTATCCGGGGTCGGGTCGCGGGGGTAGCAGCCTAAGTAGGGAGGCCCAGACTTCCCTCTCCCCAGCCACTTGGAGCAGCTCCTCTGGGGGAATCCCAAGGCGTTCCCAGGCCAGCCGAGAAACATAGTCCCTCCAGCGTGTCCTGGGTCTTCCTCTGGGTCTCCTCCCGGTGGGACATGCCCGGAACACCTCACCAGGGAGGCGTCCAGGAGGCATCCTAACCAGATGCCCGAGCCACCTCAACTGGCTCCTCTCGATGTGGAGAAGCAGCGGCTCTACTCCGAGTCCCTCCCGGATGACTGAGCTTCTCACCCTATCTCTAAGGGAGAGTCCAGACACCCTGCGGAGAAAACTCATTTCAGCCGCTTGTATCCGAGATCTCGTTCTTTCGGTCATAACCCAAAGCTCATGACCATAGATGAGGGTAGGAACGTAGATCGATCGGTAAATTGAGAGCTTTGCCTTGTGACTCAGCTCTCTCTTCACCACGACAGACCGGTGCAGCGCCCGCGACCATGGCCTCGGATTTGGAGGAACTGATCCTCATCCCGGCCGTATCACATTCAGCTGCAAACCGCTCCAGCGAAAGCTGTAAATCACAAACTGATGAAGCCAATAGGACCACATCATCTGCAAAAAACAGAGAAGAGATTCTAAGGCCACCAAAACGGATCCTCTCAACACCTTGGCTGCGCCTAGAAATTCTGTCCATAAAAGTTATGAACAGAATCGGTGACAAAGGGCAACCTTGGCGGAGTCCAACTCTCACTGGAAACGAGCCTGACTTACTGCCAGCTATGCGGACCAAGCTCTGACACCGGTCGTACAGGGACCTAACAGCCCATATCACTAGGGGACAAATTAAATGGAATAAATTACAAGTAGTTTTAGCAACAAAACATAAATGGTCAAGAAGTTTTAAATAGTAGCCTGAAATATTTTAGAGCCAATTTTGTCTAGACAAATGTGTAAAAATTAAATTACAAAATTTAACTTCTCCCTCTGCTGACATGAAACATGGTACAGCCCAGTTGGCCTGATCTCCTGGTCTGATTTTTTTTTAAAAAGGCTCAAGACAAAAACCACTGGATTTACAGCTTGAACTGTTTACACGGAGGGGCAAGACAACTTTATCAGCATCTGGAAACTCAAAGAAACACAAGTTCAATCATTGTAAACGACAAATAAACTACAGCAAGACGTGACAAAGAAAGTTAGCTAAATGTGGGCACTTCCAAAAGTGAACAACTATATCAAATGTTTCTTGAGTTTGAATAAAATTTACTAGAGAAGCACAAATGCTCAGTTATTTGACTTAGGTTATCTAAACTTGTGCATATTTACAATCAGCAAAAAACAAAATATTTATTATCTCCACTTTTGTTTGTCTTGTTTGTCTCTATGTGTCCCTGTGATGGAATTGTGGCCTGTCCAGGGTGTCCCCCGCCTCTCGCACAGTGATAGCTGGACATGGGCACAAGTGACCCCCCACAACCCAAAACGGAAGAAGCGGGTAAAAGATAATGGATGAATGGCTATTTTTGGGTGTAACTGGGACCTTGTGTACACAGCTTCGTTCCACCTCATGTACCACATGTGACGCGAATGGCAATAAACATACTTGAACTTGACACAGTAAGCTTTTGATACTTATTTGAGCTCTACTGACCACTAGGATGACTTTATGTGCAGCTCATTATTTGTTCAGAGAAACGGACGTTTCACTCGGCCATATTTCTTCCGTGGACATCCTTTGTCTGAATTAATATCTTTTACCTCATGCTAATAGCGTCACCACAGGGAAAACGTCCTTCTCTAACAGCTGAGTTTCCACCCTGAAACAATCAGCGTTTCAACCAGGTGAACCAATATCTTTAACTCTGAGTGGTGTTACTGTATCGAGTTGCTCCAACTTCACCACTACCAGAGTTGCTCCAGCTGCACGAGCCGTTTCTATCTGATTGAGTGAGAGTGCCATTGACCTTCAGCCATTTTACTGAGACTGTATTAAAAAGGCCCAGCCAGAGCCCTGATTTTATGGCTGAGCCTTTCCAAGGTCCCACTGACCTGATGGATATTACGAGGATAAATCAAACATCCATGCCAGCACTCTCATTCAGAGCAGGGGTTGGAGCAGGACTGTTTGCTGAAGAATGGTAAAACTTTCAGCTCAGTGTGTCCAAGTGTGACTTTTCACAGTTTGTTGGATAAAAGGATAATATTACTTCTGATTTTAATGCAAAATAGCCAACATAATGCGTGTGAACACTTAAGGTTCTCTTTTGAGCATGCTTCTATGTGCGTGTGTACTGTTTATGTCACTAAGACTTATCAAAAAAGTAAACAAGAGATGTTGACACATAAAAGCATATGTAATTTGCAAAGCTATGTCACTGCTGTGAAAGCATTGGAGCGCAGCGGGCTAATGTGCATGCATCAACCTAATATTAATGCAGACGCACGGGGTGACGGAGAGGACAGCTTCTTTCTTTGACTGACCAGAGTCTTCTATTCAGAGCAACGTGGGGTTGTTATTGTGGGATTTAAGCCTCAGACTCTGTTGACAGCTTGATAAAGCTGACATGATTCCCACACCAAGCTGTGCTCATCTGGATTTACGAAGAGTGCTAAGGGCACATCGTCTTAATGACACATGTGTGCTCTGTGACTTGCCATGCTGAACTGTGAAAGCCTCTTATTGCTGCTGATCATCGCCTCCATGGATCTTAATGTGGCTGCAGCATCCAAACTGTGCAAGTGGCATGCATTTGTCAAACTATTTCCAATTTTCTTTGAAAAACAGCTTGCTTCTTCTTCATTTTCATCGTAACTTAATAAAACCATTCTAATGAGCTCAAACAAACAAACCAGAACTCCACAATATGTTAAACTATTCTTGTTGTACTGTATTGAGCATTTCAGTTGAAAATTATTTACTTGTTCCCAAGATTTTTTTTCCTTTTCGGCTGCTCCCTTCTTCAGGGGTCACCATAGTGAACTAATCCGCACAAAGACTTGGCAATTATTTTTACGCCGGTATGGTATCACTTCAACACTTGCTCTCCTCAAGGGCAGACTTCTCCTCTCGGTCTTCGCTTTGCTTTTGCTTTGTCTTGTCTGTGAGACTCTCTGAGAGCCTCTCTTCTACAAGCCTCTCTTCTCTTCCCCTTGCATGCAACCATCAGGGTGTTAACTATCCCTCGTTAGGCTGATGGTCCTCCTTGATCATATGAGCAGCCGGTTTTAACTGTCAGCAGCAAACTGGTTGATCCACTATGAGAAGGTGATATTTATAAGACTGAGCTGAATACAGCACCTCAGAATGAGGAAGTTTTTCGGAGGAAAGACGAAACGTTTCTACAATTTTTTTGTATTGTTTTGTTTTGTTTTTTTGAATGTCCAAAGGGCCAGACAACTGTTTTAGATTTTTCTACCTGGATGATGGTTTGAGAGGGGTGTTAAGGAAGCTTTGTATGTTAAGAGAGAAAAACCTTCTCTTAACAGAGGAGGAGGTCTGAGATTTCAACTTTCCAAGACTTACAACTCAGTTTTGGGGCTGATTCACAAACGTTTTACACCGGATGGGAGCAGAGGTGTCTTGTCTGTGAATTAGACTAGCAAAGTTTGTTGAGAAACCTCTGTTGTTGGGCTGTGAGGTGTTTTTTGTCAATTTACATACAGTTGTTGTGTCTGCTGTCAGAGACTTCAAGGGAACTCCCTACTGTTAAGGTGTGATCTGTCAATTTACATGTATGTGTTACCTCAGCTTGCAATTTACATATGATGGTGCGTGACTCCTGTTATAAATCCACACGCACACACAGTCTGGTTCATTGAATTGATAAAGCTTTTCGGATGAGAAGCGAAACGTCTTCTGTTACAAATAAAGTCCAGTTGATCTTGAATTGAACGCCTTTTTGATTAATGAGCATGCATCAGGATAATGTGCACCTTTGTTTCCAGAGCTTGCTTCAGACCTTTGAAATACGTAACAGATGGCACCATCAGACTGGTAGATCCACTATGAGAAGGTGCTATGTACTGTATAGGATTGAGCTTGGTGCAGCTGCTCAGACTGACCAAGTATTTTTACAGGTTAGTCTCATTGAGCCTCGGGGACTCATTTACAAGAGACCTGTAAAAAACTTGGGCAGCACGGTGGCACAACTGGTAGAGCTGCTGCCTCTCAGCGAGAAGGTTGCCGGTTCAAATCCCGGTCCGGGGCCTTTCTGGGTGGAGTTTGCATGTTCTCCCCGTGCATGCGTGGGTTTCCTCCGGGTACTCCGGTTTCCTCCCACAGACCAAAAAACATGCTTGTTAGGCTGATTGGTGACTCTAAATTGACCCTAGGTGTGAGTGTGAGAGTGGATGGTTGTTTGGTGTGAGTGAGACAGGTCCCTCTTGTAAATGAGTCCCCGTGACTCAACGAGGCTAGCCTGTATAAATAAAGGTTGAATGAATGAATGAAAAAAAAAAAAGAATTTACACAAGACATAAGGAACGCACCATTCTTCAGTTACCATATTTTTAGGCCTATAAGTCGCAGTTTTTTGCCTATTTTTCATGCCCTGTGACTTATAGGTTGAAGCGACATATTTATGGATTTTTTCCCCATATTTATAAACCAGTTTTCAGCTGAGATATGAAAAACAATTGAGCAGTACCACTTTCAGCCACTTGATGGCAGCAGAGTAGTAGTAGCAGTAAAGCATGCATTTGTATCATGTAATAGATAAACATGGCTATAATGACAAATTCAAAGAAGTTCAAGCCAATAACAACTGGATTTTATTTATTATACTTTACTTTCTACTTCATTGTCTTTGTCTCAAACTTTTTTGAATTTACCATGTCCTGGATTACTGAGATTCTTCACGGGCTTTTAATGACACAATTGGCCTGCCATTTCCCCCACCTTCATTCAGCTCGCTGCTTGGAGCAACCCTTCATTTTGCTGCCCCGCTCTGGCGAAATGCAGCTAATTTGACCATTAAAGTGCATTTATTAAATAAAAGATCAACTGAGACACACACATTTACTATAAATTTGAGCAAACAAATAATTGTTTTAGATGATTTTCTTGTTCAATTCCGAAGAAACAAGTAACGTTCCTCCTTTTTTCCTCTCTGTGTGCATGCTCCTGGAGTATCGAGGCAGTGAATACTTTTTATTTTTTATATTTTTTTTTAATTTATTTATTTATTTATTTATTTATTTATTTATTTATTTATTGTTAATTTCCTTTTATAGATGGCCTCCCTTCTCACTTTACAGCCATCCTCTTCACACCATTATGATTCTTATTTTTATTTTTTATTATTAGTTATTTTTTAATAGAATAGAAAGAAAGGAAAGAAGGAAAGTAAGACCACAAAATATAATAAACATACACAAAGAGAGCACAACGCAAACGCACCAGACAGCTGTCCACAAACCTGCAAAGAACATGACAGAACAC